>JAOUQZ010000044.1:542543-562778 GCA_028564935.1 Neosilurus hyrtlii | reverse complement strand
ATGGGCCTCTTTGGCACTGGAAGCTTCAACCATGGAAGCATTGGAGTTGTGACCGCCATCAAATCCACACAGTTACACAAAGACATGAGCACACACAGACACACACACACACACACACACACACACACACACACACACACACACACACTTCATCTTTAATTATTATCATTCCTGTTATTGTTACTGTTGAAGTCATTGCTCTTTATATTATGAATGCATTTCCAGTGGTGTCAATAACTTTATAAACACATTTCATCAAATACACAATAAATAAAATCTAAAAAACACACTCTCAGATATTTCATCACAATAATTATTAATGTCTTGTCTTCAAAACTTACTAATTTTAGTTTTCTACCAAATCACTAACTTTTGTGACCTAGAGGGGTTATATATATATATAAATCTCTCTCTCTCTCTCTCTCTCTCTCTCTCTCTCTCTCTCTCTCTCTCTCTCTCTCTATATATATATATATATATATATATATATATATATATATCTTTTATAATAGACTGTAAATATTTATATAGTTTTTCATTAATGACAGAGTGATGAGCTTGGTATTTTAGGAGAGAATATTGTTCACAGTGTACACATTTAAAAAGACTGTGTTATGTACCTTACACTTACTGGAGGTATGCATTATTTATTTGAACACAATAATGCGTATATTATTTAATTATTGTCATTCCGTTATAAATGCAGTTTATTAACCTTTTTTAAAATAAATTAGAGCAGTGTAAATTTTTGTTTTCATATTTCAATTTTTTTCAAGTTAAATTTTTCCTCCACTTTTTCAACCTGGGGGATGTTTTTAAAATTGCTCTGTGTTGCATATAGAAATCATCAGTCTGCCGAGTTGGGAAACCTAATTTGAAAGGTGATGACATTTTCCAGTAATGGAGATGCTCATATTAGCAAACGAGATCCTGATATATACCCAAGTCTCTTTGTCATTTGGTGCAAAGAAATTTATGGATAAAAAATATTTTCAATTAAATTTTAGTGTTAAACTAAAAATAAACCATTTTTTATGAACTCATGCCCATCTAATTGTTTGCAGGAGGAAGTTATGGAGCAGAATCTTTTTGGAGGAGCTCCTCGGTTCCTGACCCGCCCCAAAGCATTCTCCCTCAGTGTGGGTCGGGATGCTACCCTCAGCTGCACCGTTGTGGGGACCCCTGTTCCTGCTGTCACCTGGGAAAAGGATAAACTTTGCATCTCCACTGGAGGGCGCTACAAAACTATAGAGGATGGGGATGTGTATCGACTCACCATCTATGACCTGAAGCTAGAGGACAGCGGGCAGTACATGTGCCGTGCCAAGAATAATGTCGGTGAAGCTTATGCTGCTGTGACGCTGAAGGTGGGTCTTCCTACGACCGTGGTCGAGCGAGCGCCGGTGTTCATGGTGAAGCCTGTCTCCACCAGAGTGGGTTTGGGTGGTGATGTGACCATCTTCTGTCGTGTGGCAGCTCACCCGGCTCCCAAATTTGACTGGGAGAAGGATGGACGTTATCTAGGTGAGACCAATCGCATCAAGGTCACTTCGGACAATGAGTCCAGCTCTGTGCGGATTCAGGGTGTCAGGAGTATGGACAGCGGCACTTACACCTGCCGGGCTCAGAACCCCATCGGTCGAGCACAAGCTGCCGCTACTCTGGTGGTAGACATGCAGGATACACGACTTCTCAACACAGACAAAGGCACCTCCCTCCTTTCTCACCTGCAGAAGCGCAAAGAGGAGATGTCTAAGGATATTTCTCTTTTCCGCACAACTGACAGCTACTCCATGTCCTCCTCATCCTCATCTAATATCATGGAAGGGCTCCCCTCTGATCGGGATCAAAGAGTTTCTGCTTTGGCTGTCAAACTGCCCAAAGGTGTCTTCACCCGGACCTGCACAGTGACCGAGGGCAAGCACGCCAAGCTCAGCTGTTTCGTCACTGGCCACCCCAAACCACAGATAATCTGGAGGAAGGATGGGGTGAACATCAGCGAGGGTCGTAGGCACACCATGTATGAGGACCATGCAGAGAACTTCATTCTCAAAGTCCTGTACTGCAAGCAGAGTGATAATGGCCTCTACACCTGTAATGCCTCCAACTTGGCTGGACAAACCTACAGCGCCGTTCTGGTGATTGTAAAAGGTAAGCTCGGCCAGGCCCATACTTTCAAGGCTTCAAGATTGCTTTACCTGGTAGAAAATCCATTTCACTAAAGGGGAGTGTACACTGGTCATGAAAGAAGCATGAGTATTTCCTTTTGTTTGATGGCAACTTCATGAACTTAATGAATTTCTCCTGTTGAGGAGGTTAGGTTTTCAGTACAGTTTATGACCTTTCAAGCAGGATTTCACGTAACCTGCTTACCCAATTTCCATGCGAGTTGGTGGAAAGGTGTAGCATGGATCAAGAAAGAACCCATCAGCTTTTGGAGTGGATCCAGGTCATAGGGTAGATTCATGACTTGATTTACACTTTTGCTAATGTTGCCATATACGACATTCGATGGAAGTCAGTTTTCAACAGTGTCGTACAGATTGAAATCCGTTATGGCGGTAAAGTACAACTGTGACCAAAACATAGTGAGGGTAAAAGTACAAAGATTCCAATAGACACAAATGCAGATATATGAAAGTACTATGGTTGCAGGTTTGTAAGATTGCAGTATAGCTGACTCTGGTCCTTGGCATAGGTTTGTTTGGGAGTAAAATTGTAGGTTGCACAGTTCTAATTTTTAGTAATTTTTTGTGGTAGTAAGTGCGTGCCAAGATTGAACTTTTAGCTAGGTAGGTGTCTTTGATCGCTTTTAAACCTAACTTGAGGTCACTGTGAATCACCGGGTTTTATATTCACCTGCTTGTTCTGGCAAATTTTTAAGTGGTTGCAACAACTTACTCAGGGACTTGCACAGCAGGTGCACCATGTAAAATAATTTAATCGTTCATTCATTTTCTAAGTTGCTTAATCCTAATTAGGGTCGCGGGGAGGCTGGTGCCCATCTCAGCCGACTATGGGCGAGGACGGGGTACACCCTGGACAGCACGCCAGGCCATCGCAGGGCCATGTAAAATAATTTATTTTTACAGAATGTGTGTAGTTTGATGTTTTCTGACATGTTCAACACATCAGGATGGAGTTTACGCTATCAGTAATGTACGTAGCAAAATTATTGGCATCCCCGCAAAGACCTTTATTGCAATGACTGGAACAGCTGAAAAGTTTCCTGGACACGTATGTGGAATGTGTGTGTCAGTGCTTGTGGCCACATCCTTGTGGTGTACATGTGATTTGAAATATTTCAACTCCCAAGGCTCTAGTAGCTTATTGTTGGCAGTTATGTACTTGGTGTTTATACTTTGTGCTTTGGAATAATCGTAAACTTGTGAAAGATGTGCAGTTCTCATCATAGAGGCTTTGGTGTGTCATTATTTTTACAGTTCAGTATTTATGCCCCCAGCAAAAGTTGACTGTGGCATATAGTGTTGCTCTGTTCCATCCTACTGTTGGATATTTCCTGAAGTACAACACCTAGGGATACCAAACCTGGTGGGTATATACATCTGGGGATGGTGGAGTGGCGTGTACCTGTTTTGTGTCTTTGTGACCTTGACCTTGACCTTTGACTCCTAAATAAAAAAAATGCTCGGTTGGAGCATATTTCCGGGTGTACAACACCTATGAAAACCAAACTTTGAATAATGAAGGATGAACGGTCAAAGGGTTGAGTCGAAAATTTGTGTCTGATCAATAAATTTTTTAAAGAATGTTGGATTTTAGTCTAATTTAATACAATGGGAATACATAACTATAAATTTTTTAAGGATAATACCCTTACCTGACTTCAGGCATCTCTGTAGGCGGGGCATTCTAGTTTACTGTTGTTTACTTTACATAAATAGTACACAAAAATCACAAGAACATGAAGCATTTTTGTTAAAATTGAATCTGACCGCTATAATGTTTAGTGAGATGACTTTGCTTTCTTGCTGCGGGAACTTCCGTTGCTGCACCCTGAACAGTGTACAGTTCATGTTTGGCAGCGTTTCTTAAATGGGATCTTGCAGAAGAGTCTCAACGTAATCGGACCCCACCATCATTCTTTGGGACAGTGTCGCATTGCAGCTATTTTTTACATGTGTTGAGTTGTTCATACTTGTTGAACGTGGTCAGTGGTGACTTACTGTTAGAGGATAGTGCATGGAAGGTTTTCCTGTTTTAGCTATTTTCTGTGGTCCCAAGTCCATTTGATTAGATTTTAGCTAACAGTAAGCAATAATCAAGCAAATAAATATGGCATGTAAATGGTTGCTAGTCAACGTTGCTAGCTGTTCTGTTGTTCCATAAGTTTCGGTTCTATATTTTCAAATGTGATGCAGTTAGCATGTTGGGTAGGACATTGGGTAAAGGTCACAGTAACTCGCTCCTCAAGCAAATGCCAACCACACACACAGCCAAATGCAGTGCACTAGAGGCAATGTTTAAGGTTGCTCCAGGGTGTGAAATGCTTTTGTACTGACATCATTGTTATAGATTGCTTAGACATCACATTGATGATTATCCCACAGATCTGTCGCTCTTGATTCTGCTCCATCAATGGTTAAAGAATTAAAGGCATTATTTTTCCCCCTCTATTGGGGCATTAATTAAACTTTGTAGATTGTCATGCTGTGGAGAAACTGTCAGCCAAACTGTCTTCTAATCTGACCAGTCAGAATCAAGAGCGACAGATCTGTGGGATAATGATCAATGTGATGTCTAAGCAAATAAAATAGCCATAGCTGTCTGCTCTTGTAGTTCCTCCACCTGAAGAGCCTTCATGGGTTGTGTTTTGTGAGATGCTTTTCTGCTCACCACATTATTTGTGTTACTGGAACCAGTGAAAGAGATCAGCGGTCCAGCCAGCCAATCTGGGATTTACCCAGAGCAATGGCTATTTTATTTAGATGTTCAGAGGTTCATCTACAGCAGTGGTCACCAAACCTATTCTTGGAGATCTTTCGTCCTTTAGGTTTCATGTCCAACCCAAATCATACATCCTTCTTTCAATTTCTCAAGAGCTTTGAAAGGCATTGATTAGATCAGTGGTGCCCAGGCCTGTTCCTGAAGATCCACCTCCCTAAAGACTTTTGCTCCAACCAGAAAAACACACTTGCCAGATCTAAATATCACCACAAGTCTTTATTTACAAGTCTCGATTAGATGATTAGAGGGTCAGGTGGACATGATCATGCTTGGATTAAAAGTCTTCAGGATGGTAGATCACCATTAACAGGGTTGGTACCCAGGGTTGGTGTATAGGTATTTAAATGGTGGGTGGAAAAATTCACATGCGTACTCCTTGACTATGTATAGGAAACAACTACAGTCTGAACCACTGGATTTGGTGGTGCATCATTTTCAGCACTGAACGCTGATAAAATATTACATTAGCAACAAGACAGTGCATAGAGCTTTCTGTGAAATCATCAGAGTGTGATGGTCAATCAGTAGGCGATGACACTGGGCGTGTAGATCATATGACACACTGGCAGGACATTGTGACAGAGGGACATGGAGTCTGGCCCTTGGTGGAACACTGCTTCCACATCCCACAGAATCTGTCCGTACAAGATAGGCGTGTCCTAAGAAAGTGTACCTAATGCTGAGAATTTGTGGCAGCTGTTCCATCGCCACACAAACAGTATGACGTTGTATAACCTTTCCTATTTGTTATTGCTTTTCTAGAGCCAGCAGTAGCCTTTAAAAAGAAGCTGCAGGATGTAGAGGTGAAGGAAAAGGAGACTGCGATGATGATGTGTGAGGTACCCATGCCGAGTACTCAGGCATCATGGTTCATGGAGGAAACTCGCCTGGAACAGAATGCAAAGTACCGCATGGAGCAGGAGGGTACGATGCGCTGCCTCACCATCCACAACGTGACGACCAATGACGACGCCGTTTATATCTGTGAAATGAAGGAAGGAAGTCGTACTGTGGCGGAGCTCACGGTTCTGGGTACGGAGTGATTAAAGGAGAGTACTTAAAGTTTGACATTTTTTTGACATTTTAAAACAACAAAGTTTATCCAATTTTCAGGCAACATCACCAAGAAGTTGCCGAGAAGGACTGTGGTGCCGGTGAGCGATACAGTAATCTTCTGCGTGGAGCTCGAGCATCCTATTGAAGATGCATACTGGACCAGAAATGGAGAGAAGCTGAAGGAGGACTCCAGGATCATTATCGCTCACACTCTCAAGCAATACACCCTCACCATCCGGGACTGCAGTGCTGAAGACTCGGGAGAGGTGGCGTTTATCGCTGGTGACTGCAAGACCTCCACAAGGTTCTCGGTAACAGGTGAGAAATAAAAACTCGAGTTTTTACAGTTTGTTTTATTAATGTACGCTTTTAACATCCATCAGGTTTATTCTAGTACTGAATCAATGCAATGAATTTTTGGAATCAAAAAAATGAATCATCTGAATCAATTAAATGAGTCATTTGTATCAGTATTATCATAGGCAAAGTGGTTGTTCATTTTAAGCTCCTCATTAATGAAATATGTTCCATGAAAACACTTTTTATTATTGCTGTTTTAAATAATTTATCTCCCATATTTTGTCACCCAGCACCGAGGAAGCATCCTCCAGATCCACCAGTCAAACCGATTGTGTTGAACAAGACGGACAACTCCATCACTCTGAGCTGGTCTCGTCCAGACAGCGAGCGACCTGTTCCCATTAACGGCTACGTAGTAGAGAGAAAGAAGGTTGGAGCTCAGACGTGGATTCGAGTCACAGGCACTGAGCTCGTGATGACCAGCCAACACACCATCAGTAACATCACAGAGGAGAGCAGCTACCAGTTCCGCATATCAGCCGTTAACGACTTTGGTCAGAGCGCCTATCTGGAGGTTCCTGGAACATTTTATCTCGGTAAAATGACTTGTTTTTCTTTGATGATGAGTCCTTGTTGATGCTTATGTCGCACTAATGAGGTAACGTTTGTTTAGAGCCAACTGCCTCGGTGACATCAGGTCTGCAAAGCTGCACCACCGTGCTTGGTGAGGAGGCCACCTTCAGCGTCGAGCTCTCGGCAACGTGTTCCGGAAGCTGGATGCTGAACAGCAGACTGATCCGCAGCGGTGCGGAATATCTCATAACTCGCTCAAAGACCACGCACACGCTGGTGATCAGGGAGGTGACCGCGTCACTGGATGGCGCTCAGGTTAAATTTGTGGGTGGAGGATCTGAAAGCGTCTGCACCCTCAGTGTGAAAGGTAAGAAGAGTAAACCACAATGGAGAATAATCAAAGCAGACGACCCAAAAATCATTAATTACTTTTTAAAAACTCGTCCTGAAACTTTGTATAAGATGAATTCAGCGTTACGTAGGTCTTTATGGAGGTCCCCCCCACATCTTTATTCCTGGTTTAGCTGCTCCAGCACGTTTCACCAAGAAATATTCAGAAGAGGAGATCTTCAGATTCAGCTCTCACTCCTCTGCCCAGCTGTACACAGAGGTGTCAGATGCCTGTGTTCAGGTAACAGAATCTGCTGTGTGTATGTGTGTGATATACATGAGGTTGCCCCGCATTGGCAGCTAACTTGCATTGTGACATCATCCGACCTAATGAGGTTCCTCTGAATGTAGTCTGTTGACTTGGCCATTGGTCCATAAGAGCTCTTCTGTCACTGTGACCATCCAGCACCTTAGGTTTCTAAGGATTTCTTAGGTTTGTGATCCAAGTGTCCATCTTATAGGGGGATTGCCATCCAAAGCTTTAGCGCTCCTCCTGCCCATTTCACTATTTGAGCCATAGCTGGCAACCTAGTAAGGTGCTACCACTCTGGATCAGAGTAGACCTGTACCAACGTTGGACGACTATATATATATATATATATACACACACACACACACACACAATTGTTTATAATAGCTTCTATAATATACAGTACCAGTCAAAAGTTTGGCCACACCTCCCATTAGTGCTAGAATGAGTGGTCACTATAATGATGCGTTTTATAACAGAAGCTTTGACTTGTAGCACGCGTTTATATTAATGCACTCAGTCCAACATTCTATCCCTTCAGTAAGCAGGTTCTCAGTGTTGGCACATAACAGACATGGAGTTCTGACATCTTTTAAATATACCAGTTGAAATTTTATGGTTTAATGATGACATGGAGATGAACTTGGTAATAGTAGTAGTAGTATGACATTGGAGTGGAAAAATTCTGTGGCACTGTGCAGAAACCAGATAATCCACTTGACCAGTAAGTGAGTTCAGTGCACTATTGTAGACCTTAGGCATCATAGTACAGTCTATAAAATTGTTAGAACAGTATTAAGTCATTCAAAGGACAAAAGGTGTCACTAGCAGTTCAAAGCATTGTGATACTTGTCAATTTCCATGCAAGAAGCAGATATCCCACAATTTCAAGTTGTCCCAGACGTCTCAGATGGTCAGTCTGGCAATGTGATGAGTATTGATGAGGCAAGTGTCTCAGAGGCTTCCAAATCAGAACTTGATCAGAACCAAACATCATGAGGAAAATGAAGGGCTAAATGCTCGCTGTGGTGTATTAAATTGATATCTGTATGCAATTCGAACAAGAGTTTTTGCAAAAAAATTCATTTTTATATCTGAAACTTGTTTGAAAATTGTAATGTTGGTTGTCTGGTTCATGCACGGAAATCATTTCCGTGTTTCTGAGGTTGTTGTAGGTTTGCTATGAAAATCCCAGATAGGGACAAATTTTATTTTGCATAAATTTTGCACAATGCTCATCTCATAGAACAATGCTCTTTTCCAAGTTTTGTTGATTTTCTTTTTTTTTTTTTTTTTCATTTTAATAAAATATAATTTTAGAAAAACAAAAACTCATCTTGTTTGTTCTCAAAATGTACATTTTGTGGGTTGTCTGGTTCTTGCACGGTGCCACAGAATTGCTGTGATGTAACACTTCATATGCTATTCTATAAAATTTCTTGATCTTGAATTTTGACAGGCTGGTCTCTGTGTCCTGCAGGTGCTCTGGATGAAGAACAGTACGGAATTAAGGCTGGGCAAAAAGTACGAGGCCTCCAGTGTGGGATGTAAACGCACGCTGACCATTCATAATGTAACTCATGAGGATGCGGGGATTTACGAGTGTGTGTGTGACGGTGATAAGATGTCTGTCCAGCTTGCTGTTAAAGGTAGCCAAAGCTTTCAGGAACATTCCAGAGTTAAACAAAAAAAATAATAATTAATTGTTTTTTGCATTTGAAATGAACGAAGGCCAGTGTATAGAGTGTTTTTAGTTATTTAAATCCACCCACCTTTAGCTCACAAATGCCCACAATTGGATTGTGCTGCTGGGATTATCAGGAAAGAGAGCGTATGCCCCTCCTCCCTCACTGAGAACACGGCTAATTTTTGCTTCTTCACCAGAATTAAGCATTTAAAAGAGCTTAAATTGCTTTATTATCCTGAATTAAACCTTTTTTATTTATTAAGCATGAAATATGTGACTGTAAATGATATCTACCTTCTCCAACTACCAGTTTAAAGCCATGTGAAACGGCTCAAAAACTCTTTTCATTAAAACAATTTCATCCAAAAGTATTTTTTTTATATGAATCTCCTATCAGAAGAAGCAGCCAAGTTTGTGAACAAGCCCAAGCCTCAACCCCTGGAGGTTTCTTCCTCGATGGGTGATGTGACACTGAGTTGTGAGGTGGAGTCGCCTGCAACCACTGTTGTGTGGAAAAAGGAGCATAAAGAAATAGTGGAGGACAACCGAGTGACCTTGGTGTCCCAGGGGACACAGAGAAAGCTGGTTATCAAAGGAGCCAAGCAGAGCGATGAAGGACACTATTCATGTGAGACGATAGAGGACAAGGTCACGTTCAGGGTCAGAATACAAGGTAAAGCCAGCGTTAATTAGTCTGAGGGAAAAAAAATCTAACGGACAGAACTAATTTCATCAAAGCAGAGCAAGTGTGTGTGTGTGTGTGGAGTTGTACTATTTAAAAATGAAACCATGGATGGAAAGATTCCGCTATTATTTTTAATACTGCATGCATATGTTCATGCGGTGAAATTTGATTGTTATCGAAACTCGGGCACCCTCGTTGGTCAATTATTAGAATCAATAGAATTGTAGAACCAAGTGTTTAACATAATAGAGCCATATGTAATAGAATAGAAGGGAGTCGAACAAATAATACAAATATAAAATGGAGTCGAACAGAGTGGAGTTAATGTACAGTAAAGCAAAGTGGTGTTAAGTTGAATGGAGGTGAACTCAAAAAAGATCCTGGGTTCGAGTCCCGGGTTTCTGTGTGGAGTCTTCATTCTCTCCATGTTGCGTGGGTTTCCTCTGGGTACGCTGGTTTCCTCCCACTGTCCAAAAGTGCATTAGGCAAATTAACTGTTCCAAATTGCCCCAAGGCGTGAGTGTGAATGAGTGCGCGTGTTGTTCATGGGATTCCCTGCCTTTGCCCAGTGTTGGCTGAGATAGGCTCCGGCCTCCCAGGGCCCATCATAGTAGTAAGTGGTTCGGCAAATAAGCGAGAGAGTGAGTAAAGTTTACATATTTCTGTAAAGCTGCTTTGTGTCCATTGTTTATGTAGACAAGAAACAGAACGTGGCTGTAAAGCAGAATTGAACAGAGTATAGTAGAATTCATTCATTTTGTAAGCTGCCACCTATCTCAGCCGACTCAGGGCGAAAGTGGGGTACACCCTGAACAGCTCGCCAGACCATTGCAGGGCCAACACCCATACAACTATTCACACTCACTGTCACACCTAGGGGTGATTTGGAACCGCCAGTCAGCCTAATGTGCATGTTTTTAGACTGTGGGAGGAAACCAGAGTACCTGGTGGAAACCCACACAAGCATGGGGAGAACATGCAAACTCCACACAGAAACAGCCTGAGCATGGGAATTGAACCCGGGACCTTCTTGCTGTGAGGTGGACGTGCTAACCACTACGCCACCGTGCCGCCCCAAAGTAGAATTGAACAGAATAAATAGAATAGTGTACTGAGTACAAAGCAGAAGAGTGTAGAAATGATTCGCATAATAGCCTAATTTAGAGTGTATTTTCCCCAAACTATTGCTCTCCAGGGTTTATTTCCCCTCATATAAACCATTCTGTTCAGTTTCTGTGATCATTTAATATTAAAGTGTGATGATTAAATCATTCTGGACAGTCATGTAATGTTTCTTCTTGTAGAAACTCTGGCCACTTTTATAAACAAGGACTCCTATCAGAAGGAGGTGAAAGTTTCGTCCTCTCAGAAAGCCACGCTGAGCTGTGAAGTGTCCGACACCAAAACGGAGGTGAAATGGTATAAAGACGGCAAGCAGCTGATGCCCAGTAAGACCGTCCACATGGAGACGAAAGGCAAAATCCGTCAACTGGTGTTGGACAGCGTGGAGAAGAAGGACGCAGGAGAGTACACCTGTGAAGTTGGAAACGAGAAACTGCCCTTTAAGATTCATGTGACTGGTATGAGATCAAACCTGAGCTGTTACGGAATCAATGAATGCACACAGTACCCGCATAAAAAACCTAACTGATGTCCTCGTGCCATAGCTAGCTGCTACGATCACTGCTAGTATAACTATCTAATACTGTATGTTTATCCTACAAGTACTGTACATTACTGTAATACCTCAGCAATTCTACAAATCTTAATTTAAGAACTTTCGGGAATTTTTTATTAATTTATAGTTTTTTTAAATAAATAAATGTCTTTGCTTTATCAGCTGCTCCAGTAGAAATTCAAGCTCAAGCCACTTTCATCAACAAGGACTCCTATCAGAAGGAGGTGAAGGTTTCGGTGTCTCAGAAAGCCACGCTGAGCTGTGAAGTGTCCGACTCCAAAACGGATGTGAAATGGTATAAAGACGGCAAACAGCTGATGTCCAGTAAGACCGTCCACATGGAGACGAAGGGCAAAATCCGTCAACTGGTGTTGGACAGCGTGGAGAAGAAGGACGCAGGAGAGTACACCTGTGAAGTTAGAAACGAGAAACTGCCCTTTAAGATTCATGTGACGGGTAGGAATGCGTGTCAGTGTTTGATATATGTATATGTGTGCGTATGTTTGCATTTGCCCTTGTGAATCTGAAAAAAAACGATGGGAGGAGAGTAGAAGGGGGAAGATTAGTACAATGTAAACTAAAGTAGAGCAGAAAAAAAAGAACGATGGGTAGAATACAGGCTGTAACAGAATAACAGTTGAAGTTATTAACAATTAATTAATTTAATTAATTTTCTTACATATAAAAATTGTACAATACATTAAAAAGTAATAGATTTGTGTACAACTAGTGTTAAATGAATAACCAAACAAAGCAGCCTTGTTTATTTAAATACTTTTCTCATGCTTGGTTTAGTAATAGCACTGTGTGGGGCCCTCGAGTGGTGCAACAGAAAAACGTTTGCCCCATCCTCTGTAAATTGTGAGAATGAATCCAGATGATGTCATGTCTATCTTTGGCTGGGAAACCAAGAATGCCAAAGTGGCCGTACTCTCTGGGGGGGAAAGGGGTTTATATGCGCTTACTTTCCTTTCAATCACAGCAACACTAACCAATCAAGGAGCTCATGCATACATGGGTTTGATGTTGCCTCCATATGTTGCATGAGCATCTTGAGCCTTGTGCCACAGAGTATCCATCCATACATTTGCCAAACCATTTAATCCTATTTGGGCTGCTGGGAAGCTGGAGCCTATTTCAGCCAACTCTGGGGTACACCCTGTACAGCTCGCCAGACCATCGCAAGGTCAACACACACACACAACTATTCACACTCTGCTCAACCTTCATGCACAACCTGCCTAATGTACATGTCTGGACTGTGGGAGGAATCCGGAGTGCCCGGAGGAAACCCACGCTAGCACAGGAAGAAACACCCGAGCCCAGACCAGGATTTGAACTTGCTATGAGGTGAACGTAATAACCAATACACCCTTTGAGGGTAGTTAAAAAATGGCACTGATAAAGCAGTTCCTTTTATTGGCATTTCTACTCAAACCTTGTACAAGAGCTGTTGAATCTTGCTTAAGCTAATTTTTTAAAAAAAACATGCAGTGAAAAAAACCCATTTCTGTTTTTAACAGCTGCCCCAGTAGAAACTCAAGTTCAAGCCACTTTCATAAACAAGGACTCCTATCAGAAGGAGGTGAAGGTTTCATCCTCTCAGAAAGCCACGCTGAGCTGTGAAGTGTCCGACACCAAAACGGAGGTCAAATGGTATAAAGACGGCAAACAGCTGATCTCCAGTAAGACCGTCCACATGGAGACGAAGGGCAAAATCCGTCAACTGGTGTTGGACAGCGTGGAGAAGAAGGACGCAGGAGAGTACACCTGTGAAGTTGGAAACGAGAAACTGCCCTTTAAGATTCATGTGACTGGTATGAGATCAAACCTGAGCTGTTACGGAATCAATGAATGCACACAGTACCCGCATAAAAAATTGTTGATGGCCTGTGATTAGCTAGCTATAAGGTTACCGCTAGTAAAATAGCTTGTATAATACATTAAGGGTGATTTTATGTAGTGGTACCCAAACCAAACAAAATATTCTTTAACACATAGAGATTTAGTGTTTTGCGTTTGTGTAGTGTTTTATCTGTTGGTGCACTGGCTCCAAATCATTAATTTTTTCTTTATTTTTAATTTGTGTACTTGAACTACTTTCCAGCAAGGAGGTCCTGGGTTCAATTCCCAGCCATGGGCCTTTTTGTATGCAGTCCGCATGTTCTCGCTGTGCTTGCATGGGTTTTCTCTGGGTACTCTGGTTTCCTCCCACACTCCAAAGACATGCACGTTAGGCTAATTGGCAGTTCCAAATTAACCCTAGATGTGAGTGTAAATGATTGTGTTGGTGCATGTTGGGGAAAAATAATATTAAATCGGAATATTTATAGAATTGCGATACTTTCAGAATCGCAATACAAATCACATCTGTATTGTGATATTGTATCAGGTGGTCCCTGGTGATCCACATTTTATTTATAACTAGTTTGTCGATGAGCAACATGAGCTAGGGTAACTAGCTAGGTTCTATAGTATCAAGTGTCCATAAAATGGGAATTTCCAAGCTTGAATATGAATTCCATAGCTTTGGTATTATTTTGTAAGCGTGGACTGAAACATTTGGTGCTTTGCAGTTATTGAAAAAAGAATCCAAGATGGGTCGGTATGATGAAGCAGTATTACCCAAACAATCCACCACTCACCACTGTGTAAAACATTTGACTATTTTTAATCTACAATATTTTATTCTTCTACTACCTCAAAAAAAAACCCCCAAAAAAACATTTCAACAATTCCAAACGACTTTTAAAGAACATGCACTTTTTATCCATTTATAGCTACATTTAATGTTGTACAATATCTGGGGACACAAGTTAGTCCTTGTTAGCTGAAATTCCAAATTTAAAATTAACTAAATGTCCTCACTTTAACAGCTGCCCCAGTAGAAATTCAAGCTCAAGCCGCTTTCATCAACAAGGACTCCTATCAGAGGGAGGTGAAGGTTTCGGTGTCTCAGAAAGCCACGCTGAGCTGTGAAGTGGCCGACTCCAAAACAGAGGTGAAATGGTATAAAGACGGCAAACAGCTGATGTCCAGTAAGACCGTCCACATGGAGACGAAGGGGAAAATCCGTCAACTGGTGTTGGACAGCGTGGAGAAGAGGGATGCAGGAGAGTACACCTGTGAAATTGGAAACGAGAAGCTGGCCTTTAAAATCCAGGTGGCAGGTACAGGAAATGACTCTGCCGTCATTCTTTTCTCAATAATGTTAATGGTATCCTGCATGTTTCTCTCAATGTACTTGCTCCAAAACTTATAAGGTATGCTATCTTTAGAAACTGATTATAAAGTCATGTGTAAGCGTTGATGTGCTGATTTCTGTGACAAGATTTAATGTTTACGGAAGAAGTTGAGCAATACACATTCTACTGTGTATTCTTCATAATTATATTTCAATCCTGTAGCAACACCAAACATTTAGTCGCAAATATGAACAAAGACATGACAGTGAGCACAAGAATTAAATTTTTGTTTTTTTGGTATTGGTATGCCAGCATGGGTGTTTCTACCAAGGCTTCAAGAAGAAAAAATTAAGATTGACATTTCACAAGTTGAAAGTTTTGGTTTCCTAAGAAATCTTAACGATGAACGAAGTGCGTATTGCAGAGAAGTTGAAGATTAAGAGCCTTGCTCAAGTGCCCCACAGCCGCGGCTTGGTGATACTGGGGCTTGAACCCCTTACTTTTATCAGTAACCCAGAGCTTGTATCGGATTATCAGCCTTCAGTTTAACCCCACTGGAACCTTCTTATCCTTGAATACAATCTAAGTGATTAATCAGTTTTTTTAATCTACAAACACTACCTACTTTTACAGTTGAATTCAATGTTGTAGAATATCTGTGAAATGAATTAAATGCCCTCGCTTTAACAGCTGCCCCAGTAGATATTCAAGCTCAAGCCACTTTCACCAACAAGGACTCCTATCAGAAGGAGGTGAAGGTTTCGTCCTCTCAGAAAGCCACGCTGAGCTGTGAAGTCTCTGACTCCAAAACGGAGGTCAAATGGTATAAAGACGGCAAACAGCTGATCTCTGGTAAGACCATCCACATGGAGACGAAGGGGAAAATCCGTCAACTGGTGTTGGACAGCGTGGAGAAGAAAGATTCTGGAGAGTACACCTGTGAAACTGGAAAAGAGAAGCTGGTCTTTAAGGTTCATGTGACAGGTAAGAAATTATATCCTTTATCTACTTTAGCACTCAACTGTATCAACAGATATCAGTTTATGTACATTCCATACATTTGTTGTCCTACCGTGTTTACTAGCGGCCGAGTGAAATCACAGGGGCATCAGAATCAGAAGGTCAGTCCAAACCCTTCTTTCCCCAGTCAAAGTTTAGACATCTTTCTACGTATCCTAAGAAGTTCACAAGCCAATTGTCATGGGATGTTTGTGGTGCAGATCTAACAGAATCCAAACAGAGGGTGTTGTTGTAAAGTTCCAGGAGCACACAGACTAACTTTGACTACAGAAGTGATCCCAAAAAATGCCCAAGAACTGACTCCTGAAAGAAGGGAAGGATTAACTGTGTAAAAGACAAAATACCCTGGAGAATAAGTTCTGGACCCTGATTTTGGGGGACCCCTGTCCTGCACATGGTAGTGATTTTCCTGCTGTACCTTACCGGCTTTAAATCAACAGAGCTGTTAATTGGCTAATTAGTTAAATCAGGTGTGTTGGGATCAAAGAAAACAGTAAAATATGCAAGCCTAGGGTCCCCCAGAAGCAGGATTGGAAACCTCTGCCTTAAAGGTCTCTCTAGAAACACGCTTTCTAAAGAGCATTTATTAAAGGTCTTTTCTTTTTCTTTTTGGCACCAAATGGTTTGCTAGAATTTTTCCATGGTTTCTGCAAACTCCTCATTTCCATGCTTTTCACACAGCAACTGATTTCTTCTGCTTTCCTTGATGTCTGTTAAACCAACCTATATCCTTACCTATGTGTCTAAAATGTATGGTTTCGGATGATCCAATCACAAAATTTATGATTGACCTTTGGTTAGGGTGCCCTGGTAAAAAGTACAAATACAGTAGGTTTAGGTATGAGAGGCTTCTTTCTTTTCTTGCAGTCATGCCCTTTGAAAGCTCTCTTTCTATCCCAACATGAAGATTAAGGCCCCCTGTGTAGTTATGGAGCCTGTAGGTGGCATCCTCATATAGAGTGATTTCACCTTCTTTCCACATTCCACCCTTTCAGTCAGAATGTTTGAAACAATCTTGAACCACACCCCAGTCCATCATGGCATTCTCAAGATCTGATCTTGCAATCCCGGAGTCCCTTGCAACCATGTCTAGGAAAGTAATTTTCCTTGAGTGGGTGGAACCAGTTGGCTTCCACAAAAGCAGTGGCAAGATGGGCAATGGCTAGACTGTGCTTGGAGCTGGTCTAGAATGAAGAAGTAAGGCATTTCCTTCCCTCCACTAGCCTGGGTATACACCTTGGGCAAGTGTTGGCACACCCTTAGCCTTCAAGCCTAGGATAATGGCTTGTCCAGGTTCATTCTATGGCAGTTCTGTATGTCAACACGGCAACAGTTCTGATAAGCAACTGGGTCGGGATGCTCAACAGCTTTGGTCGGCAATTTCCCTAGGAGAAAGAAAACTCTGAAATTAAACTCTGATGCAGATGTTGCGGACTGTATCAGCATGTAGCAATCGAAAGGTTGCACAGAACAACTGAACACTACACCAGGGTTCCAGTCCCTGCTACCCAGGATCCCCTTTCCAGCCTCGCCCTCTTGGGATCGAATGACCACCTTCTCTAAGAAGACTGAATATGCCAGACTTGAAACTTCATATAAAAGAGCCCATTGTCCACTAGGAATAACTCAAGCTAGGAGTTTCATACCAACCCAAGCCTTTATTCCTAAGGGATCTCAAGAGTAGGAGAGCCTAGACCAGGGGTCTCAAACTCATTCCACAAAGGGTTGCTGCTGCTGCTCCCTGAAAACTTCAGCTTCAACCATAATGGTGCCCACTTGACATATTTAATAATCACCTTAAGTCTTCATTTCAAAGCCTTAAGTATGGAGTAGATGATTAGATTGTGAGGTGGTCATGATCATGGTTGGAGTGAAAGTCTTCAGGGAGGCAGATCTCCATGAGTAGGGTTGGGAACCAATGCCCTACAGTGACCTCATGTCAGGCCAACTATTTCCTAGTTCATACATTTTAATCTCGTCTACTATCATGGGTTCTTTGCTTGGCAGCAAAATGGCATTTTCCACAGTTGGCTCTTGGTAAGACTAACCCAGGAAGGGTACTATTTAAATACTTCCTGTGGGTCTTTAGGGATCCCTCTTTCTCTGACCTCTCACTTCATATCTGTTCAACATGGTTGGCCCTCCTCAGAACATTTGTGTCACATAGCCTTAAGGTTTTTTCATACGATACAACCTCCTTCACCTTGGTGAGGTCTTGATATCTAGATTGATATTGATGGAAAACAGTTGCTTTATAGAATGTGGTGTTTTTCTCCATTCAAAATATTAATTTACTTAACAGTATGTGACTAGGAAGCAGCAGCTTATTCATAATGAATTAAACTGTCTGTTTAGAGCCTCAAGCCACTTTCATCAACAAGGACTCCTATCAGAAGGAGGTGAAGGTTTCATCCTCTCAGAAAGCCACACTGAGCTGTGAAGTGTCCGACTCTAAAACGGAGGTCAGATGGCTTAAAGACGGCAAACAGCTTATGTCCAGTAAAACCGTCCACACGGAAGCAAAGGGGAAAATCCGTCAACTGGTGTTGGACAGTGTGGAAAAGAAGGATGCAGGAGAGTATGCCTGTGAAGTTGGAAATGAGAAGTTGTTCTTTAAAATTCAGGTGGCAGGTATGGAAGTGTGTTTTTGTTGTGTGTTTTTGTAGTCGGCTGATTACTTGACGCACTTGATTTGAAAGTAAGGAGTACAAAAATGCTTAGGGCAGGTGGCATCCCAGGACCATGGTTGGGAGAATGTGGTTTGACTGTATTTAGTGAACCCCAACAGGTAAAATAGGTAGCTGTCTAGGGTAGTGTCTTGTATGAGACAACCTAGAATTGTATGTAAAGCATCCTTTAATATCTAAGTTACCCTTTTAGATGTAGGTCTGTTATTCTTCAAAGCTTTAAAGGTACCTGGGCACCTTAACCTTGCATGAGCACATCAAAGCAAGCTTTAGTTGACTGCAACATGCACTTACCATAACTTATAGTGGTAGTACCTACATTGAATTGTTTATCACGCACTGCAGATGTAACATCACCCACCCACTGGAGTTCAAGTCCCCTTCCATATATGATAAAGGACTCTGGCTTTTTTCCTTATAGGGAAATTCTCGTTTGTTTAACTAAATATATTATACATTTGGCAACACGGTGGTTTTGTGGTTAGCATGTCCATTGGGGCATTTCTGTGTAGAGTTTGCTTGTTCTCCCTGTGTTTGTGTGGGTTTCCTCTGGGTACTCCGGTTTCCTCCCACAGTCCAAAAACATGCACAGTAGGCTAATTGGCGATTCCAAATCACCCCGAGGTGTGAGTGTGAATGTTTGTATGCATGTTGGCCATGCGATGGCCTGCTGAGCTGTCAAGGGGGTGCCCCACTCTCGCCCAAAATCTGCTGAGATGGGCGCCAGCAGCGGTGTCTCAAAAAAACAGTTAAAGTATACTTTTCATTCAATTTCTCAATTAAATTAACAGCATTTTTTAAGTCACTGATTACCTTTAAGAAAATAGAGATGGCCAGATTACTATTCTAGGCAGAGTCAGGACAAGCAGATTATGTCTCTAGGCTGTTCGTTATTTATTCGTAATTGCCCAGATGACCCTGCTACCCAGTTTATATTTCTTTACACATCAACAGTTTGGTGTTGCCAATTCATACAAACTTTTGTTTTGCTGACTCTGTGGTAATATGCTTAACTCACAGTATGTCATGTAATCTACCACTTTTATCATTGCTTTTGATTACCATCAACCCAGACCTGGGATTGGAGAAGCAAACTGATGCTTCCACTTGTGTGGGGCTAACAAATTAATTTACGAATTGCTCTTGTAACATTTGTCCTTTTAGAGCCTCAAGCCACTTTCATCAACAAGGACTCCTATCAGAAGGAGGTGAAGGTTTCAGCCTCCCAGAAAGCCACTCTGAGCTGTGAAGTGTCCGACTCCAAAACGGAGGTCAAATGGTATAAAGACGGCAAACAGCTGATGTCCAGTAAGACCGTCCACATGGAGACGAAAGGCAAAATTCGTCAAGTGGTGTTGGACAGCGTGGAGAAGAAGGACGCAGGAGAGTACACCTGTGAAGTTGGAAACGAGAAACTGGCCTTTAAGATTCAGGTGATGGGTATGTAAAATGTTTAACTTTGCATGCTTTTATTCAGATTATGAGTCAGCTATAGATTATAAAGCATAGAGACTGGACTCATTCTGTAACATTAACAGCAACCCTGACTTAGGCAATATACTGTAAAACCGAGGGCCAAGAAATGTATGTGAAAAGGCATCTACCGTGTTTCCCCGATAATAAGACACTGTCTTGTTTTTTTTTTTTTTCGGTTCAAAAAACACCATAGGGCTTATTTCCGGGGTAGGTTTTATTTTAATTAACATTAACAGCAATTTCAATAAACAGGTAAGTGATTCCTCCACAACTGCTTTCT
>JAOUQZ010000044.1:508055-538265 GCA_028564935.1 Neosilurus hyrtlii | reverse complement strand
TGGTCTTTTTTTTTTTTTTTTTTTTTTTTTGGGAAATTTATCTACTTAATGCATGTAAAAATATTCATGTCTTGGTGGGAATTGATCAACCAGAGATTGCTTGCTGTCAACCACGGTCTCAATTTGGGTCAACCCACCTAAAATTATCGTTCAGACTGTTTCACGCCTACGTTTGAAGCTATATCAAGGATTTCTAATGATCCGCTCTTATTGTGGCCCTTTAGTGAAGAAGATCCAGGTGGTTAAGGGCTTGAAAGAGATGAGAGTCCACGAACTGGAGACGATGACTATGGAGGTGGAACTCAGCCAGCCTGATGTGGAAGCCTTGTGGACCAAAGACGGGCAACGACTGAGAGCAAACCCCAAAATCCTCATTACAGCTCAGGGTAATAAACATTCCTTGACAATGTCCCAGCTGAAGATGGAGGACAGCGGGACCATCACGTTCCAGGCAGAAGGTGTCCACACGTCAGCAAAACTCATCGTCACGGGTTCGTCTCTTTAGTTTATTTAAAGTGTAAATTGAGACACCTGAATAAATAAATGAGTGTTTTTTTAAATAATTTGCAGAACCTCCTGCAAAGATCCTTAAACCATTAGAAGACGTGACGACTTCGGAAAAGGACAAAGCCACCTTTGAGTGCGAAGTGTCTCGAGTGAACGCCAACGTAGAATGGTTTAAGGTACACTGATGTTTATTTTGTCTTTCGCTGCAACTTTACGAAACTGACGGAGAAGTGTGTGCAGCCTTTGCCAAAACTCGCATTAATACACACTTATTTTTCCTCAGAATGATGATGAACTAAAACCAGGAAAAAAATACATGATTCATTCCCAAGGTCGGAAGCGTAGCCTCCTTATCCAGAAATGTACTTACGAAGACCAAGGCTTGTACGTGTGCAAAACTTCGGATGACAACACCTCAGCCAAGCTGACTGTTCAGGGTAGAGAGAAGCAACTTTTTCTTTTAATTCCCATCTCTGTTTGAGTTTCTACAGACAGACTCTTTGACCATTGTGTTTGTTTATTTTTAATTTTTTTGGTTCTTCCACAGCCCGTGACATTAAGATTGTTAAGCAGCTGCAGGATTTGCAAGTGACTGAGAAAGAGAGTGCGGCGTTCATCTGTGAGGTGTCACACGATGAAGTGGAGGGTCAGTGGTTTAAAGATGACATCAAACTCAAGGCTGGGGACAATGTCAAACTGAGACAAGAAGGTAAGATGCATTAATGTTAGCAAACAGTTCTGATTCTGAGGAGGTGTCAATTAATTCTCTTGACTACATGGCTCATTTGAATACTTGATTCTGATTGGTTATTTTATTACAAATAAAACCCTGTTTATTTCTGTTTTAAAGGAAAAACATATATTCTACTCTTCAAGTCTGTAAAGGCTGAAGATGCTGCTGAAATCAAGTTTGTGGCTGAAAAGGCCTCATCGAGCGCTAAGCTCACAGTGAAAGGTTGGTGCACTGAAGTAAACATGGTGTCCAATGATGTTGATTTAGATGTATTGGGATATTTTTTGGTGCTAGAGATGATCCTAAAGGTTAAACATGATCGCAGAATTGCCCGTGAGGTTCGTGAAGAAACTCCGAGACAAAATCGCCATGTACAAACACCGGGGACATTTGGAATGCCAGGTGTCCCGGGCCAGTGCCAAGGTCAAATGGTATAAGAACAAGACAGAGATCAAAGCCAGTGAGAAGTACGAGATCTCCAGCGAGGACGTGTATCGCAAGCTCACCATCAACGACGTGGACTCGGGGGATGAAGCCACGTACATGTGTGACGCCGTCGATGAAAAGACGTCATGCAAGCTACTTGTGGAGGGTAACAATGAGATACACCTTATGTGTTTCACTCGTGCACATCATTTAGATTTGTTCTACCAGTCAAGTGCTTGATACATCTACATAACTGAGTCTATTTTCTGTCTTAAGGTTAAAATTGTAATTGTGCAGTCTATTTGACAATACATTTGGCCCTAGCTTGCATAAAAAAAACTCATGGTAAAATGTCCTGATGATTTCCAGAGCAGGCCATCAGCATCATCAAGCAGCTTAGTGCTGTGGAAGTAACTGAACCCTTCGCTGCTCACTTCGAGGTGGAAATTAGCATGGAAACGGTCAAGCCGGTAAAGTGGACCCTGAACGGGGAAAGTCTGAGCGAAAGCGGTGATGTTGAGATCGAGAAGGAAGGAACGATGCACCGCCTTACATTCAAGAAGACCAAGCCTTCCATGTCAGGAACCGTGCAGTTCACAGCTGGGAAAAGCAAATCAACAGCTCAGCTCACGGTGAAAGGTTCGGCTGCAACCAACGGTGTACCATCGTGATAGTAATTTATAATGACAATAGTCAGGAAAACTAAGACTAGCAGTGAAATGTATTTTTTTGACTCAATGTAAAAAAAAGAAACAGATTTCAAAAACTAAATAAAAATTGCACTGAACAACATAATACAAACTAAACTAAAATAAAATTTATAAGAGATCAGCTTTGTTTACAGTTTAGTTTTATTCTTTTCCTGCTGGAGGTCTACTGTGGATGCTAGACTACTTTGAAGATGTAGAGGAGACAGTAAGGGATAAGTTCCAGAAGGTGGCAGTAATGAGCAGTAAAACAAAAGCTATTACAAAGCTTAAACTAGTCAATTCCTTAAAATGAAAATATACCTCCTAATCAGCTAAAACTGAACCTGGAAGACTAAGAATAAATAAATATATTTTATAAAAACTGTAATAGCATTCTGACATGTTTACAGTATTTTGTTCTGTAGTTAAGGATACCTTGTAAATAGCTCCATGTGATAAACGGTCATGTATCATATCAAGTGTTTTATTCTGCTTAGATCACAGTAATTTGTCAACAATTGCAATTTAAATCATTTAACAGTGTGGTGCTAAAAACATAGGTAATGACTTACCCTCTGTTTGTTGTAAGACCTACCTATAATTTCCTCCACAGAGCGTCCCATTGAGGTGGTCGAACCCCTCAAAAATGTCACCGGCCAAGAAAAGGCCTCTGCCAAGCTGACCTGCAGGTTCTCAGCCATTCCGAAAGAAGTGTACTGGTTTAAGGGTCCGACTGCACTAGAGGCATCCAGGAAGTATGTCATGAAAGAAAATGGCGCTGAAGTGCAGCTGGTCATCCAGACACTGAGTCCGGATGATGCTGGCGAGTACCACTGTCAGACTGGGACATGTGAGACCAAAGCAACTCTCACTGTAGAAGGTAAAGAGCAGGATTCTGCTCTTGTAAACTTCTGGCTGGTAGTTATGTCCGGCTATCATTTTGTATGCTTTTGAACCTTGAACTGATTTGTCCACAGTACGTAAGGTTCAGATCACCAAACGCTTGACAGATGTGGAGGTTGATGAAGGCGGTGATGCTGTGTTTAACTGCGAGGTGAATTACGCTGACGAGGATGTCGAGTGGTTCCTCAATGACAAGCCACTGTTCAGCAACGAGGTTAATGTTATCCAGCATGCGAACAAGACTCATACCCTCACTCTTAAGAACCTGGCACCTCAAGATGGTGGGAAGCTCACCTTCAAGATTCGGGAAGAGAAGCAGACTGTCTGCCTGAAAGTTAAAGGTATCATGGAATGGGAAAGATTGTTTATCATGCCTTGCATAAGTATTCACCCCTTGAACTCTTTCAGATTGGGGTTTTGCTGCCTGCAGTACAAAGTAACTTGCTAGGAAAGATGGGTAAAATAAGTAGTTTGCATAATAATAATAATAATAATAATAATAATAATAATAATAAATGATATGTTGGAGATTAAGAAAATATGAGAGAAGGGGTTCGGTGTTCTGATGAGACCAACTTTTTGACACTTACATGACAAAGATGAACCCACACCAGATGAACTCTCTCTCGATTGTGAAGCATGGTGGTGGGAGTATCATACTGTACACATGGGTTTTTATCAGCAGAGACTGGGAAACTGGTGAAGGCTGGTTGTATGATGGATGGAGTTCAATACAAACGAATACATGTGCAAGGCATGATTAAAAGACAAGGTGGCAAGGGCAGAATTCTGACTTTTGATTTGTCAAACTGCAGAAAAGAAAGCCATCTTCCTTAAGTTGTTGGATGATGTGATCGGAGAAGAAAAGGGCACTGTAACTCTGAAATGTGAAGCCTCAAAATCCACAGTGTCCCCTGTTTGGAGGAAAGATGGCACCGTCCTTTCTGCAGACAGCAAGCATGAGCTGTTACACAATGGCAAGATCCTGGGTCTGACACTCCGGGACATCACACAAGCAGATGCCGGAGAATACAGTTGTGACCTTGGGACCGACCTTACAAAAGCAAAGGTCACCATTAGAGGTGTGACTAAAGAAAAACTTGCCTAATTAAGATATTTAAGAAGCTCTTCTAGCAAAATGATCAACAATAGGATGGTTTAATAAAGCAGGGTTAGTGCTACCATCACAGTATTTTATTCATTTATTGATGTATTTTTTTATGTTTTATTTATTCACACAGACATCAGCGTCGGCATCACAAAGCGTTTGAAGTCTGTGGAGGCTAAAGCGGGTGAGACTTGCGTCTTTGAGTGTATCCTCTCTCGGGAAACCACGGACGCATGCTCATGGAGCCTGAAAGGTCAGCTTGTGAATAGTGGAGGGCGTTTTCAGATTAGCAGCAAGGGGCGCAAGCACACGTTAAGCATCAAAGGAGTGACGGGATCAGACTCAGGAGAGGTCGTCTTCACCCTCAAGGACTTAAACTCAAAAGCAACGTTGTCGGTTGAAGGTGAGACCGGTAGGGGCTTGCTGGAGGGAGGTGTTAATTCACTTAACCAGTTGAAACAGCATACTTTGGGATGCTTTTGTGTATGTAGTGTTTGGTATGTTTGAACAGAATCATGAGATTTTGGCCATAGAGTGCGATTCTTCAGTCAGATGAAAACACAGTCAGATTACCTGTTGGTTTGAACAAAACTAGTTAAAAACCTCAGTTTCATATAGGAAGAATTACTACACGGTAGACGACGAGAGACAACCTTTTGCCTTCTGGGGTCAACCAGCATTATCCCGTAAGTGTTCTGGGTGGTTCCATCGTAATATCTGGGAGCCAGGAAGATACCTTGAGAAATTGGAGGATGTTGCTTTCATTCCCGGAAAGTTTGGTCGTGTTAAAATTTGCCATGGATCAATTCAACCAGTTTGGGTTTTTTTTTTTCAACTGGCGACCATGTCTCTATTAGAGTTTTTTCTCTGCACATCGTTGTGATATACCATCTTCATAATCCATCGGAATGGCCACAATAGTCAAAGTCATGGTTCTCATACATCATTCCGCTATGTGTGACCTTTGCATTAGAGCATATGAGTGTGGGAATTTTGGTCTGCTTCCAGAATGCTATTTTGGTGGAAAGCGCCAACAGGGAACGGGTTCTGTTCTGGTTTGGGCACCAAACTGTGAACTGTTCTGAGCATTTTGGCCAAAAATAAATTGTTTGGGAACTAAAAATATTAACCAAAATGGAACTGGAGATAGCTGGGGTTTTTTTTTCCCTGTGTGAATCTGTGACATCAGTCATCAGTTAGGGGAGGAAGCCCTGTTGCCCTGTTGGTTAAAAATCAATATCAGACAATATTTTGTGCTGTTTCATGAAGCCCACAAGTTCCTCAGCAGCAGGTGTACATACTTGCCGGAGGGTTAACATTTCCAGACATCTTCCTTAGGTCATATTATTGCACAAGAGTCATTTGGCTTAAATATTCTAACAACCTCAAACCCCAAAAGTTTCTTAATAAGCAGAAATGCTGGGGCTTTTTTTGGGGGGAGGTTTCATTATTGTTTTTGTGTTTTGTTTTGTTTTTTTCACCTCAGGTGAAGTTCTGACCTTCTCTAAAGAGCTCCAAAGTGTTAGCATTGTTCCTGGAGAAGATGCTGTATTCCTCTGTGAGCTCTCTCAGCCTGGTTTGGTTGTTTGGTGCAAGAATGGAAAATCGATCCAGAAAGGCCTAAAGTATGAGATTATTCAGGAAAATAAGGTTTTTAAGCTCATTGTTCACAGTGTTACAACTCAGGATTCTGGAGAATACAGCTGTGAGGTGACGGGTGGACCAACCTCCAAAGCTCGACTGGAAGTCAAAGGTACTTCTTCAGTCATTTTAATATATTAACACTTTTATAATTGTAGATTTTAGAGCCTAATGTCAGACCTTGTGTTTTCCAGAACCAGTAAACATGTTTACTCGTGAACTCAAAGATATCACCGCGGATGAAAAACATACTGTTAGTTTCGAATGTGAAACTGCTCAACCAGCTTCCAAAGTCACTTGGCTGAAAGGTGTGAAGGAAATCAAGGCAGGAAGGAAGTATCAGATGGCACAAAAGGAACGAGTCCTTATTCTCACAGTGAAAGATTTGGAGCAGGTTGACAGTGATGTATACTCATGCAGCATAGACACTGCAAAGAGCACTGCCAAACTGACTGTTCAAGGTAAGAGCCACGAAAGGTCTGGACATTGACATGTATTGTATGATCTTTTGTAAATGTCATCAGTAGCAAGTAGAGACACGAAGTCTGCTTGAGATACTTGAGTATTGATGACAGTAATAACACCAGAAAAACCATGTTTGACCCAAATCAGAGTTGCTGGTATCACCCCTTATTTGGTTGGTGCAGTGGTGGTGGCTTGTTGGGCTCAGGTTACTGAAAAGAGATTGGGGGTTCAACCCTCAGCACCACCAAATTGCCACTGTTCAGCTCTTGGGTGAGACTCTTCACCCTATCAGCCAAGCAGAACTTCCTATGCCATTTTCAGTTGCTGCTATTTAAAAATAGACTGCGGTACATTGGGGGGGCATATTGGTGTAGAGCTATCTTAAGTTGGTGAACAGGTATTTGTAGCCAATGGGACCAGGAACTTGGAAATATGTATACAGCATGTTTGGCATTAACAAAAGCATTTGAAGACAAAAAATACAAAATTTTGAATTTATAAACACTGATCCTGAAAAGCAAATGCTCCCACTACTCAGGGCATTATTTCAGCAGAAATCACCCAGGGTTTCCAGAGTGCCTGTTGGCTTACCCAAACCACATCAATTCCACTTTTAGGTGGGGAAAATATGTAAAAAGAAAACAACGTCAGATTTGTATTAGTTCTGTTTTACTATCTGCCATATTTACCCTGTTACTATGTGCTGGTACTTAGGCTTCAGCCATACATAAATGCCTCCTTACAGAAAGTAGACAGTTACTGAAAACTGTTTGTTGAGTAAAGAATTATTGGGAAGAAAACGCTTACTCACTCACTCACTCATTTGCCGAACTGCTTAATTTTAATAGGTCTTTAATCTTATTAGGATCGTGGGTAGGTTGGAGCCTATCTCAGTCAAAGATCTAAAGACGAATTCCTTGTCCCTGGAGTTGAAGACATGGGTCTCGTGTGTTTTGTTGAGTAGATTACTAACACATAGTATGATAACAGTACTTGGCATTTCAGTGCCACAGAGGATCTTTGTCAATCCTGTCTTGAGACCAGAGGTCAACAAATGCAAATCTCAAGAGCCGGTTCCATGACCACACTCTTGGATCACTTACCCCGGCATGGGGGGTAAACGTTAGACCTAATTTTTGTAGGGGGTAATCCATGTATTTTCATACTTAACAATTTTTTCCTGTGTTATCCAAAATTATCAGTTCTTCCAGCCATTTTCACTAAGGAATTGAAGGACCAGAAGGTTTTGGAGAAGGAAAGTGTCACCTGGTTGTGTGAGCTGTCTAAACCAGGTATATCAGTACAGTGGCGCAAAGGGGAAGTTGACCTTTGCGCTTGTGCAAAATATGAATTCCAGCAAGACGGCCACCTTGTCCAATTGAAAATTCATGACCTTGACCTTGACGACTCTGGAGACTACACCTGTGACACTGGAGATCAGAAGACTACAGCTCACCTAGAAGTAAAGGGTAGGACTTTAGCAAATCGGGAATCCTTATGAAGGATGGCACAGCAGGTTTTTCATTTTCCTCCTCTTGAACTCCAACTCTTCACTTTGCAGCACTACCTGTTCTGTTCAAAATCCCTCTGAACAAGCTTGAAGCTGAAGCCGGGGAAACTGCCATATTCCGGTGTGAACTTACCAAACCTGGAGCACCTGTAGTGTGGAGAAAAGATCAGAAGGTTCTAGAATCCAGCAGTAAACACCAATCAAGGCAAGACGGAGCAGTGGTTGAACTAATTATCTGCCAGCTACAGGAAGCAGATGCAGGAGAGTATTCTTGTGATTCTGGGTATGAAACCACTTCTGCCCAGCTTGTGGTAAAAGGTAGGAACCAATATTCTACCTTTTTGTCTGTGGTTTAAGGGTGGCTGTTTGGATTTGTGTTCCTTCAGCCACAAGAGCAGTAGTGAGGTCAGGCACCGGTGTTGAAGTCTGGGGCTCAGTCGATGTCTCCGTTTATTTCAAAGTGGTTCAATGGGGTTGATGTTGGTGCTTTGTGAAAGACACTCAAGTTTTTCTGTTCTAGCCTTGACAAACCATGACTTCATGGTGTTTGTTTGTGCACATTGGTGTTGCCTTGTTGGACCAGGTTTGAAAGGGAAATGCAGTGAAATTCTAGAAAAGTCTGGGCCTCTACATTTGTGCCAGCAGTTTGGGGAAGGACCACTTATTTGTGTGATGGTGAATATATTGTGAGTAATTGGTCAGTGAGCTTGATGGACTGGGGAGCTGTTCAGTTTTTAACATTTATTCCTACTACCCCATTGAATCAGTTCACTTACTACCCAGATTAATAAAACTGGCTTAAAAGTATATCCTGGATGATGTGTATTAAACAGAACTCGACGTTACTATTGTAACCGGGCTGAAGAGCTGCATCGTTAACAATGGAGAAGATGTATCCTTCGAGTGCTTTGTGTCTCACGATGGTGCCCAGAATGTGACCTGGGAACTTCAGGGTGTTCCTCTGCAGAGCAACGAGATGAACGTAATCCGAGTGGAAGGAAAAAAGCACTCGCTCACACTAAGGAGTGTGAGCACGAAAGACTCGGGCACTGTGTCCTTCCACGTGGGGAGCCACACGTCCTTTGCCTGTCTCACAGTTAAAGGTAAGCTCGTCATCCACAAACTCTGCCATCTGCAAGGATTTGAATTTAATTTTATTTGCTGTTCATTTTACATTGACTTCTTGTTGATTGATATCTTAGTTATGCGTTCCTTTTTCAGCCTCTCTTTTTTGCTCTGGAAGTTTCTAGAGAGCAGATGTCATAATTATATAAACTGGAGTATCTAAGTATTTTAGTACTGTAGGTGGTTTTGCGCACAGAAAAAGATTTGACCACTCTGAGATCTTTTTTGTTGTTGAACAGCAATGTTCCTGCCGTTCAGCTAGTGTTTGCTAGCAGCTGTCTTTTAGCGCTCTGATTGTGTATCCACCTGATTGCTGAAATCCTGTTGAAATGCATTTTTAACAGTTAGCCAGCTAATATTAGCATAACCCATCGATCTAACTGAATTCTACATGTTCTACTGGCTAAATGTGTAATTTTATTTTAGTCAAAAGTTAAAAGTGCAGTCCAAGTCTCTTTGAATGTCATGAACTAGTTAATCTGTCCTTGTAAAAAGTTTGGTTTTAAACAATTTCCTCCTGATTGTGTTCTTTTAGCTATCCATGTGGTGCAATTTATCAAAGACTTGAAGAGCCTAGAGGCCACAGAAGGCGATAAAGCTACATTATCCTGCGAAACCTCAACCCCAGATGTTCATGTGACCTGGAAAAAGGACCAAAAAGCCATTTTTGAAGGAGACAAGTACTCCATTCAGAAGAATGGTACAATCCAAACCTTAGTCATCTACCACCTAACGGTGGATGATGCAGGAGAATATGCGTGTGAAGTCGGAGACAAGCAAAGCAAAGCCTCTTTGAGCATCAAAGGTGATTGGTTTTTGGGGTTTTTTTCCTGGTTTTGCTCAAATTCACTCAAGCAATGTATGATGATGCAGAAATCGATGTCAGCTTCTTAGAATTACTAAACCTTTAAATGGCATTGGATGAAATTTATAATTACAATTTATAAACTTTGGTTGAGTCACAAAAAGAAAGATTTTTTTTTCTTTGTTTTTGCACTTTTCTTTATCTAGAGCGTGTCAGAATTACAAGAGAACTTAAGGACGTCACAGTGACGACTGGCGAGGACGCCGTGTTCCACTGTGAGGTGTCCCAGACAGGAGTAACTAATGCTGAATGGTGGCTAGGCTCCAATCACCTCCAAAACAATGACTTAAATCAGATCAGCAGCCGAGGAAGGGAACACAGCCTAGTGTTAAAAATGGTCACGCCTGATGATTCCAGTGATGTAGCCTTTGTGATTGGGTGCGAGAGGACTGTTGCGTCCTTGTTGGTGAAGGAGAAGCCCAAAGGTAAAGGGTTTGTTCCCTGCAAGTGCTTAGGAGTCTTCGGTACTTCATCAATAGTTAGCTATATTGGGTGATCCAACAGGCTTTCATGTGTTTTGCACAACAGCGGCTTGTTATGATGTCATATATGATATGAATACAGGTATGAGTATTCATTGTACCACTACCTTTCAGTGTTCTTCAGGTCCTCCGAAAAAGACGAGTACTCTGAGTACGAGTACTCGCAGGCAAGAAAATAGCATTTAAGATGTTTGCTTGTTTAAGTAAAGATTTCTGCTTGGTTACTAAAAATGCTGCAGCATCAACAGTACTTCCAAGTTTATTGACGTTCTTTTGTTTTTCCTTTCATGCTTGTCAGAAACCCCAGCCTTCTTCTGCAAGGAATTGGAGAACATAGATGCTGTGGAAGGTGACACGGTTACACTCAGCTGTGAACTTTCTAAACCTGGTGTTAACGTGGAGTGGCGTAAAGGGGGTGTGGTGCTGCAAGCCAGTAAAAAGTTTCAGCTAAAGCAAGAGGGATGCATCCAAGAGCTGCACATACACGACCTGAAACCCGACGATAGCGGCTATTACACCTGTGATGCTGGAAATCAGTTAACAACCGCTTCAGTTTCAGTGCAAGGTAATGAAGATTGCTTTAAACTTGGGTATACTGTACAATTTTACAATTTGGATAGTCAACCTTGATTTTTTTTCGAATAATGCTGGTTTAATTGTATTCATTTTATTGCCACATTAATGTTGCTGAGCCTCTACCTAACCAACTGACGCAACAATGCCATGGTGATTATGTACTGTAATCAAGGCTCTAGGTGGTCCAACAAAATAATATAGTAAGGGCTGGGCAGCGTATATTGTCTACTGCTATTTCTAGAGAAATCTCAATGATGTTTGGATGTCATTTTTCACAGTGAACGGGTCCTCCAAATTTTTGCGTAATATGTGTGAAGTGGTCTGGGAAACCATGTGGGAAGCTGAATTCTCGCAAAAAAAGAAATTTCCTTCCATTATTACCATTTGATTCTACTTTAAGGAAACATCAATGTGTTTCACCATCATTATGGTACTGCCAAGAAATTTATGCAACATAGTGATTATATCACCACTGGTGATCAGGTGGCGTGACGAAGCAATGACAACACTTGCATGTATTTCCTCTGAATCACTTTTATCTGAATGAGTTCAAGACACGGTCTAGCGATTTGAAATGAGAGCTCATCATAAATGATGTATAACTTTGCCGGTAATACCTTCATTAATTATTCTATAAGTTAGTCGTATCCATTTCCAACCCATCCAGCATTGCTTCCCAGGGAGGGGTGGAAGCAAGCACATGTCAAATTCTGCTGCCTCCCGCATCTTTATGAACTGCTGCGTATGTGCAGCATGTATGCAGACTAACACACCCTGAGGGAAAGCACTATCCACCCCTTTTGTACAAATGAGCTCAGAGAAGCCCATGATTGCCCGGTGATCACCGTAAGTTATCTCCTTCCCATGAGAGCTCAGCCACTTATCTCCCATGGACTTCCAGCTGTGATGGCTGTGGCCCAGGTTGATGGTCATGGATTTTTTTCGATGCACCAGTAAGGTGCCCATACCTTTCTTAATCTATATGAATATAAATGGCAAACAAATGTGTGCTTCAATTTGCACATTATTTTCAGTTGATTTTCTCCAAACTTCATGATTGAAGCTTTAATGGTTTTACCAGTTTCTTAAGATTGGCTGCATCAAAATTCACAAATGAGCTCTTATTTTAAATACTGTATAATTCACTCCTTTTTTTACCACCTGGATACATTTTATGTTCATGCCCCACATAATGACGGCTACAAGGGTTTTCCCAGGCCACACACCATTTTTGACAGTAAGTGACTATCGTGACATTTACAGCATTTTCATATTATATACTTTAAATTAAACATTCAAACCCCATCTACAACAATATAACAATTATGAAAGTTTAGCTAGCATATTTGGCTGTTGTCCATGAAAAGGCCTTGCTCAGTGATGTATTTTTTTGTATTTGAATAAGTACAGAGATGCTATTGATTAGCTGTTTGTCTGTGGTCTCAACAGAGGCTGAGGTGCTCATAGTGTCTGGTATAAAAAGCACTGATGTCTTTGCGGGAGAGCAGGCAGTGTTCTCCTGCCAGCTGTCTCGCCGTGCCAAAGGGAGAGTTCAGTGGTGGCTGGATGGCACCCGTTTGGAGAACAGTCCCTTCAGTGTTATTGGGGTGGGTGAAGACAATATTCACACCCTCACCCTAAAGAACCTGGCACCAAATGACTCGGGCACCATCCTGTTCAAAACGGGAAGCTTGACGTCCTCGGCTAGGCTGTTAGTTAAAGGTACCGGACCAGGTGGAGGGGTTGAGGGGTGTGGATCAGCTCTTTTGTTTATGGCCCTGCAGGAGTAAAGGGAGATGGTACTGTAGGAAAGGGATGGTAAAAATGCATGTCCATGAATTTCCAGAACTGACAAACTAACAAAATTTGTTTAAAAATCCCACCTTACCTGCTTTTACTTTTACTTCACATTTGCATTAATACAGACTTGTTTCTATAGCAACAAATAATTTACAGGGAATTGGAAACATTCTGACATGACACTCTATCAAATGTTTTTGTGTTTATTAAATAAAGAAATCATTGATGATCCCTGATAGGTTTATGGTTATCGATAAGGAAAGGGTTTGATTATGGAAGGAGTCTCCAGTGTCAGCTGATTGTTAAAATGTCAGTTAAGTTGTTGTTAATCTGCTTGTGCATTCGTATCTCCTGATCTTGTTCGTGCTACATTCTAGTTCTCTGGTTACTCTGTGGTTGTATCCTGTTGTTCCTGAATGTCCTCTTGGTACCTCTTTTATTTGGAATTTATCCAAATTTTGGAAATTCATGGATGATTTTACAGTGTGTAGTTTAAAATCGTTACACAGTCAGACTTCTAACAAACATCTTGAGCCACATCCTTCCAAATATTTTTTTATGGTTTATTATATATAATATCTGATAGTAACTCGCTTTTACAAGCCGTGAAATGATTTGAGAATGTTTAGTTACCTTCAGGGTGGAAGTGTCTAATATCCAGACTATTTATTTTGTTTTTATTATTTTTTTTTTTAAATGTGTAAAAGTTTCAGTGCTTGCAGAGGCCTTCAAAAGGGTTTGTTTCCCCCCCCTCAACCTACTGAATGAGTGGCTTGCTTGGCAACTCACCTGTGCATGGCCTACATTGTGGTTTATCATTTAAATCATACGAAAAAAGTTTAAAGTCTTTAAATTTACAAATTGTAAAACAGTAAAAAAAATCTGTTCCATTAACATTTAATGTAGAAGGTAGCAAAGCCAACATGTAAAAATGAAACCTTGGTCTACAGGTTGCATTTGGTGAGTCTTGATACTGTAGTCAGTTGAGGATGAGAATCCCTTAAACTCATAACAGACTGGACAGAATGTGATAGAGCAATATCATGTATTAAGATAGACCTTGAATATCACAAATGATACTCCTCTAAGGGTCAACCAGCAGGTAGTCATCACGACATTGCCTTCATTTAATGTATTAAGATGTTTCTTTAAATGTATGCTTGCACCATTACTTCTTGTACCCAATGGACTAACCTGTATACAGAAGCTTGTTCATGCTGAGAGCTCACCCAACATTAAAATGGTGTTTTACAAGGAGCAACACCCCTGGTTTTAATATTATAGTCACTGATACCAATAGGTCAGATGGATGTAGAATATATGTGTGTGGGTGGCTACTTTTTCTTGCCTGGATCCATCCTGAGAAAGCTGGGATAACATGCAGTTGGAGTTTCATGTCAATAAAATGAACAGTCAGATGATTCAATGTTGGTAGATTTTACTCCCAGAGCTTCCACATGTGAATTAAGGGGCTTTCTCGGGCTGTCATTGTCCATTCATGACAAGAAGACTTTATTTTTTACAGATACATTGCAGTGTAGTGAAATGCCTGTGAGAAAATTGAAGTCAGAGCGCAGGGTTAGCCATGATACATTGACCCTTAAGCAGAGAGGGTTAAGCTCAATGGCCCAACAGTGAGTGACAGCTTGCAGGTGTTGGGGCTTGAGCCCCCAACTTTTTGATCAGTAAGCCAGTTTTTAACCACCGAGTCATTGAAGGAGCTCTCCAGAATACTTAATCAGTTAGATTGAAGACTATGATGTGTACTGAAACCCTTTCTTTTTGAACTATTATGCTTATAAAGTCATTAACCAATTCACCACTTTGCTTCATTGAGTGCATGCACGTTATTTTTTCAAAATGGTGTCTTTTACTGCAAGATGGCAGAGCAACTTAATATCATCTCCAGAGATGAATCTGAGAAAATGAAACTTATCTTGAGCATTTTCTGTACCACTCTTCCTACTTCACCCACCGTTTATAGATCCTACTGTGGAAGTAGTCAGTGCCATGAAGGATATCAACATAGCAGAGAACCAGCCTGCAGAGTTCATCTGCCAGTTCTCACGGCCAGTCAGGGCCACATGGAAGCGAAATGGGCAACCCGTGCAACCTGACGGCCACAGGCTTATAGTGGAGCAAGACTGGACAGTAGTGCGGTTATACATTAGCCGGGTAACTGCACAGGACGAGGGGGTATACTCCTGTGAGGCAGAAGGGACCTGTGTTGAGGCACACCTTAGGGTGCAAGGTGAGCGTACCTGCAGCCCAAACTTGTCTCTGAATATTGTCAAGTCTTTTTGACAAGTCTAGCCAAGATTCTTTGGGGCTGCCAACCTGTAGATACCTCGGGGCAAGAGACTGCTTATTTAGCATCACTGATTGGTTCTGATAGTTGTGCAGTAATGACTCTGCCACATGTTTCAAAGAATCGTGAGGCTAATGAAAATATAATGCACTAAGATATTTTGGAGAGCCTGAAAGCATACGGACAATTTGTGTGTGTGTGTGTGTGGGGGGGGGGGGGGGGGGGGGGGGGGGGGGGGGGGGGGGGGGGGGGGGGTTGTGTTTTTATCTGTCATGGAAGACATGCATAGAGAGATGGCTGATTATGATTTCAAAGAGAAGGGATAGAAAGAAATCAGCCCCAGGCCCTTCGGCAAATAATCTTATGTGTATGGCAAAAATTGGGGTGCTTAGCCATTGTGCGTAATGTGCACTTTCTGCATTAGCAGTTGTGTTTGTAAGCTAATCAAGGATGAAGCAACTATCAACATTTTAAAGAATTGATAAAACTTCATGCAATTTAATTAAATTTTAGGATTTAATGTAGTGTATTATTAGGGGAACTTTCAGAAACAGATAATCCAACTAAGGGGATTATTGGAACTGTTCACTGGTGTAAAACAGATGGATTGTAAATTCTGAACTATTACAAATTTTCTTCGTGTGATTTTTATATCTATAAAAGAATTAGCCTAGTCTCCAGTGTAATGTAACATGACACGGTAAAGGTTGTCATTGATCTTTTAATCTTCTTGCTAAATGTGCCTCCAAATTTTGAATGTGAATAAAACGTTAACCTCTCAAACCTGTCTCACAGCTAAATCCATTGAGATCATTCAAGGTCTGGAAAACGTGGAGACCATTGAAGGTGGTGAGGCACTTTTTGAGTGCTCCATTTCTGTCCCCGAGTCGAAAGACTGCCGGTGGTTGGTTGATGGAAAACCTGTAAAGGAGTCTTCGAAAGTAGAAATTGTTTGCTTTGAGAGTGGGCGTCGACATCTTTTGCTGCTGAAGGACTTGAGAGCTGGGGACAACCGAATGGTAACCTTTCAGGCTGGCACTGCCTCCACTTCTGCCCTTCTGTCAGTCAAAGGTTAGTCACTTTAGCATAGCTATTTTTAGCATGCTTTCTTCAAACTTGCAATAGAAAATTTGTTGTATTGTTTGTGTAGATTGTTTGTTTTTAGGCGTAACTTGATATGCAGTAGTTTGTAAACTGGTTGTGTTTGATCCTGGAGATGATTTGTATGCTAATATCTGCAAGAATGAATACTTGATCTCAGTGAGCCCAACACACCACTTGAGAGGGCATTGGTGGCACCGTACAATGTTTATGAAGTCTTATATAGCATAAACGATATGTGAAAAAGGGGGCAGGTGGTGGTGGGGATTAATAATCCATTCTGATGTGACCACTGCCGAGTAATTTTATTTATTTATTTTACTGTTGCGAACTGTAAATTCAGGCTGGCAACTGGAAGTGGTAAAACCCTTGGAGGACAAGACCGTTGTTGTTGGTGAGCAGGCTGAGTTTACTTGTGTCCTGAATGAACCCGTACCAGAGAAGGACGTGAATTGGTACGCTAATGGTTCTGAACTTCATCCAGATGACAGTTGGGTGATGAAAAATAATGGATGTATTTGCAGCCTAATACTGAAAAAAGCCCACGTTGGGCCACCACTGGAGATAACATTTGCTGCTCAGGATGCCATTTCAGTGGCTAAGCTAGTGACTATTGGTAAGTGCAACAAGTTCAGCAAAACAGCAGTTTTGCTAACACAGTGATGATGCTTTATTGAGAATTTGACGATCAGCTCATTGTAACATGTCGAATCTTAGCTGTACCTGACCCCCCTGAGGATCCCGAGCTGGTCACTAAGGGACCAACTTCAGTGACTCTATCATGGTTCACGCCACTCAGTGATGGTGGAAGCCCAATCCTGGGCTACCGTGTGGAGATGCGGCAAGTGGAAAGTGCTCTCTGGCAGCCCTGCCATACAGAACCAGTGGGTAATACTGAGTTTACGGTGGAAAACCTTATTCCTGGCTCTGGATATAGATTCCGTGTGGCAGCTATTAATCGTGCTGGAATTGGGGACTCTGTCCAGCTTCCTCAAACTGTTACTCTGGGTAAGAAACTACAGCTTTACAAATCAGTAAAAATAAAATTTGTGTGAAATGGAACTGAAAAGATGTAAAATGAAGAGTTAGACTCTCAGATCTCTGGGAATTGGTACAAAACCCAAGAAAAGATAAGTCCATATATATTTTTTGTATTGTTTTAATTTTTAGATGCACCAGTGACCATTGCCAAGAAATTAAATGTGTCTGAGCTCCAGGAGGGCAAATTTGCCCGTCTGGAGTGCGAGCTGTCAGCTGACAGTAAGCAAGTCATCTGGCAAAAAGACAATCAGGAGATTGAAATAGGGGCAAAATACCAGGTGGTATCGGAGGGCAAATCCCAAATGTTGCTCATTAAGGATTTCCAGCCTGCTGACGAAGGGGTCTATGCCTGTGTGGCCTCAGAAGAGGCGAAAACCTCGATAAACCTTGATCTTAAAGGTATCAGTGCATTTTATTTATTTATTTATTTATTTTTTTTGACTCTGTCACACTTCAGAACCACATTTGTCCAATTCCCTTTTTGAGTTTAGACGCACATTTTGGTTAACTTCCATGTGATCAGTGACTTTTGACAGTGTACTTTTTTTTTATATTCAGAAAAAAGTCATTCGATTTTATGTTCGTTATATTTCCACAAGACTTCTGCAAAGTTATCTCACAATGTTAAAGAACCCTTAAAAAGATTCCTAAATCCAAAATTTGAGTCTAATTTGAATCAAAATCTAATGAAGCCTTCCTGGTTGAAAACCCCACCTTTGCTAGAAATTTCATGAAAATCCACACAAGTTTTTGTGTAATCCTGTTAACAAACACACCAAAGGTAAAACACAACTTTCTTAGCCGGGGTATTAATAATATTGAATATTGCAGTTTACTTGATGGCATATACATTTGTTGAATTTAAATTCTATCTTTGTAATGGTAGCTCTGATAGAACTTCAACAGCAGATTATAGTACAACATTAATGTGCTTGTTCTAATGTGTTATCATTAGTTCATCGTTAGTAACAACGTTTACAGAAACCTGGTGGGTGGACACTTTATATTATATAGTTAATGAGTTTTTAAAACTTAGGGGTGTAGGTGTTGTGCTGATATTTTACTTTGAAAAGACCTTTTAATATTTTATGGAAGGAGTCACCACTGTCTGTGTTAAACTTGGGTCCTGAAGGCTTTCCTAAAGTTAAAGATTTCTTTTTTCTCTGTAACATGGCATGTCTTGTCTTTTTAACTTGGGTAAATTGCTGAAGGAACCACTGTTTAAAGCGGCTATAGCAGAAAAGATCATTCATTTCACAATGTGTAATTAGCTGTAACAGTAACATTGCCTAATAACTCTTCTGATTACAGGAGCTCGCACTGTGATACCTCAGTCTGAGGAGGGCGACCAGCCTGGCTTGCCCCCTGAGGCTGCCTCTGAGGGAGATCTGCATGTTTTATGGGATGCTCTGGCCAAGAAGCGCAGGATGAGCAGGGAACCTACACTGGACTCCATATCGGAGCTACCAGAAGATGACAGTAAAGAGAAGATGCAAGACCAGAAGGGTCCAGGTGTAGAGAAAGAGCAGACCATAGAGAAAGAGAAGCCCATCGAAATCAAACCAGAGCTTAATCTGTATACCAGTTCTGAAGACGAGTCCCTTAGTGGAACTTCAAGTCTGGTGGCTTACCTTAAAAAGAGCAGCAAAGCTTCTGTCATGAGCACCATGAGCAGCGAAAGTGAAACCATTGCATCCCATAAGCTTTACGAACATTTTCAAATGACTGAGAAGGCAGTGCAGCAGCATTCAGTAGGACCACCTGTCGCGCTCACTAAAGATGATGATACGGATGAGCTGCAGGAGGCTGCCATCAAAATCCAAGCTGCCTTCAAAGGCTACAAAGCCAGAAAGGACATGCGACCTGTCTTTAAAGAGGTCTTTAAGGACCAGAACAAGGAACCAAATACAACCATTCATCTGGAGTGTGTTGCAGATGGCAAGCCAGACAAAGTTCGCTGGCTGAAGGATGGTAAACCATTGGTAGACGGCAAACATCACCACATCGACATATACAATGATGGGACTTGCTCTCTGATTGTGCCTGCAGCCACAGCTAGCGACACTGGAGTGTACACTTGTGAGGTCACAAATAAGTTTGGCATTGCATCCCACAGTGGAAAAGTCATTGTGGGCTCTGGGCGAGAGTCATCAGGACGTCGTCCGCTAACTCTCGGTTACAGTGCAGACAGCGAGCCTGAGAGCTCCGGCAGCGAGATGGACGAGTCTTTACGACAGGCAAGCAGAAGGCTCCAGAAGCTCCTTCATACACGTCTTCCACCAAAGGTGGATGAAGAACCTTTTGTGAGTGCAGACGAAGGGGACCTGCAGCCACCGGATCCACATTCATACCGCGAAGACGACAGCTATATCTACATCCGTTTTGACACCCGCAATGAAGCTCAGGTTGCTTCTCAGAGATTCCACGAGATGTTTACACACCAAGGTGTGCCCATAGACACCGCTATCATCGAAACCGGATCTAAGATAGAGCTTCGCATCAAGAAGATGGGATTCGACAGGGATGGTTCCCAAACCCCAACTCAAGAAAAGCCGGTTTTTATGTCGGCACCACCTGGTATGGCAGATTGAGTTATTCTGTTTGAACATTTTCTGTGTGAGCATGATGGAATGCTTCTTGTTTGACTACCAACATTTTGAAATTCTCTGAATTTTTCAAAGCACAGGTTGTCGATATGGGGCCGCCGATCCTGTATGTTTTAGTGTATGCTTGCCTTCTAGCTGGCATCTCAATGACTGATAAATGAAGGAAAGCACTAAAATCTGCAGGATCGAGGGTTCTCCAGGGCTTGTACAGTAGTCATTTGCATGAAATGGTTTGAGTTGCTGTGCTACAGTGATGCTCTGCAATGTTCTGTCATGTGTTCTTTGGGCTCGCAGCAGCCCCAGTCTTCCTGACGCAACTCCAAAACCAGGAAGTCCCAGACGGATACCCGGTCAGCTTTGACTGCGTGATCATTGGCAAACCCTCTCCCAGCATCCGATGGTTCAAAGACGGGAAAGTGCTCCAAGAAGATGACCATTATATGATCAACGAAGACCAGGAGGGCTGCCATCAGTTGATCATTACGACTGTACGGCCTTCCGACATGGGCGTGTACCGCTGCATGGCTGAAAATGACAGCGGTATTGCTTCCAGCAAGGCGGAGCTTAGGGTGGAAAGTGAGTAGACTGATAAAAGAAAGTGGCCTCCACCCAAGACTGGAAAATCTTAATGGCTAGCATGCCAACCTGCTTTCTTTTACCAGTACATCCCAGTTATTCATCTTGCATGTCGTTGTCTTTATGAAAGCTTGTTTTCAAACTTCCTAATTATAAGGCATTTATTACTCAAAGTTGCATCTGAAAAAAAAAATTAATTTGTAGTTACATCATTATAATCAATCAATTATGTCATATCCTGTGTCATATCCTATAACTTTCACAGCTAATAGTGACACTCAGGTCTTCTGCTGCTATCCCAGTGTCTTTGAAAAATCTATTGGGGAGGGTAAGTTTCCTTGATCTTGCTGGGCAGTGGCTTGGTCTCCAGAGGAGTAAGCAGAGTAGAAGTTCTGCCCTAGTCTTACGGAGTGGGAGGTAACTCCCTGTTGTAGATCTCTGCCAGCGTAGCATGAGCGGACCAGTGTATGTTCTGTACATGACGTAGAAGGTTGGTATAGGTTCCGTTTAGGTTTTGTTGCTGTTTCTGTGCCAGGGTCCATGTTTCAGCTCTGTATAAGATGATGGGTTCAACGGCTGGTCTGAACAGGTTTATCTTCAAGTTGTTGTTAAGGTTGGAATGCCATATTTTGTCAAGAGCATTGCATGCTTTCCAGACTAGTGCCTTTCGGACCTTGAAGTCCTTGTAAGAGTCCATGAAAGAACCCAGGTACTTGAAGTCATTGACTCGCTTGATGTTCTTCCCGTACAAGGATGTTATTGCTGAAGGGTCCAAGGATGAAGAGATATACTCAGTCTTGACATCATTACAGTAGAGCCCAACATGTGAAGTTGATGTTTCAAGAACACGGAGGAGAAATTCCGCATCTCTGTTATGTTCCGACACAACTGCTAAATTGTCTGCATAGTCTACGTTCGTGAGATGTTGCACAAAGGGTATGTCCGACTTCGTCTGGGGTGTAGTTGGAGTCCGTTCTCATTGTGCTGGTCGAGGGATAAATGAAGGATATAACCTAACATGATTATAAATAGAAATGGGGCCAACATGTCACCTTGCAGTGCTCCTGCTTCAATATTAAGGATGTCTGTATCTCCGTCAGGTGTGACAGCGGCGGCTTCGGTGTTCGAATATAACAATCTAATTTCTTTGACGAATTGATCAGGGATTCCATGGAGTGGTAGAATTCCACTGCTAAAAATAGCTAAAATTGTCAATAGAAGCACTTCGATGTGGCTTGAGTTTTATACAAATCAGATGATCAGATTTTGTATTTTGTTTCTGCGCAACTTTGATGGGTAAATGCCAGAGGGTTTTGTCTGGAATAACTAATCTGCTTCATTTAATCTTGAATCTGCTTTAAAAAATCTAATTGTGTTTAGATCTACAAGATCCTGTAAAACCTTCGACGTGAGCCTACGTATTCATAGAAACCAGGAAGACTTGAGACCTATGCTACTTGATTAATGGTGTTTATATAACTTAACTAAAACTCTATATGACTACGATTTAGATGTATATGTAGGCTCATGTAGGTGGTCAGGAAGACCTTTATGTATCCCTCTGTTTCTGTATATACTTCCTGAACAGATTCACCTTACCATCTCATGTAACATCCTTATCCATCTGCAGTGTGAAGAACATTATTAGTGTGTAATGTCCTTGCTTTACAATTATTTATTATGATTTTGTTGACAGTGTCTTGCAGCTCTGACTATGACACAGCAGCTGATGCCACAGAAACATCGTCATATATTAGCGCTAAAGATTACATCTCGAGGTAAATCCAAAGCCTTAAAACATGAATTTGATGTGGTTTTAGTATGGTGGGTTTAGAATTCAATCAATTAAATCATAAGTATTTTATAAATGAAATACAACATACAATAAGCATCACATGAATGTTGACAAACAAATTCAATAACATGATGCTACATGCTACAATGCTATACTATATCTATGGCTATGTAGTGCATCAGTCTTCCCCCTTTGTGACACACAGTTCTGAGCACAGAGACACTGAAGCATTTGAATCTGTGGTGGAGGACGAGCAGCTTCCTCAGGTAGTGGACGAGTTGCATGACCTCTATCTCAGTCCTGGAGCACCCAGTGCCAAGATGAGCATCAGAATCAAAGGTCAGACGTGTTGAATTCTTGGAAACACCGTCAACCTGTCATGAAGTCATCAGGCTTGAAGTTGATCCGCATGATTTGAACTGAATGTGAAAGTCTGACCATTTTGTGTGGGTTTTTTGTTTTGGTTTAAAGGATTTCCCACACCAAAAGTTTACTGGTTCAAGGACGGTGTGGCACTGTCACCGACAGACCGGCTTTTACTGTTGACGGAGAGAGACGTGTACAGTCTGGAGATTGTGGAGGTGAAGAGTGAAGATAGTGGCGAGTATTCTGCCTACATCAGCAACGCAGCTGGAGCCGCCTACTCCTCCGCTCGCATGGTCGTGCTCGGTATGCAAAGCCTGTAATCAATTTAAGAGTTTTAAGAGATCGTATCTGGAACATCATCCAAACTTTTTTAACTTGGAGAAATTTGCTATTTGTCTTGTGTTTGATTTCAGGTCCAGGCAATCGCATACCTGAGACTCTGAAAATGAAAGGTGTGTGAGTAGAACCATGTGCCTCGCATCAGTAATACAAACCAGTGATAAGTTTAATAATAAAATAAATATTTTAAAGTGTTCAAATTTGGTTGTTTTTTTTTTTTGTTTCTGGTTATCTTTGAACCTCACAGACTCCAAAGAACCTCTAGTACCACCACGTTTTCTGGAGAAGTTCTGCAACCGGACAGTGAAACAAGGATCGAGCATCACACTGTCTGTCAAAGTGGAAGGTGCTTTATTCTCTGCTAAAATTTATACAATAAACTAGCACAGTGCATTTCTATTTTTTTTTTTCAGGGATTACAAAAAACGAGAGTGAGAGATTCCATGAGTTATATACAGGAACACTGTTTCCATGCAAGGTGGATGAGATATGAGATATATATAGATTTAATATATAAATATATAAAATATATAGCTGCAAGCAGCGATTCCCGGGGTCCAAGCGAGGAAAACGAATGAGACGAGAAGAAATCTGTAAAGAAAATAAAGAGAAGGGTTAGGGTTAGAGAAGAGAAGTTACTATGAAGAGTACCGATGGTGGTGATGTGCAGTAATGATGGAGAGGAGTGATGTCACAGAGATATACCAATATACAATATACCACTTAATATTGAATAGTGTTTGTTGGTTTTTCTCTTCACGTCTGCAGGCTCTCCGACTCCCTGTGTGAACTGGCTGAAGGAAGAAGAGCTGAAGGAGGTTTTATGGATTAAATCCGACACTCCTGGATACAAGATCGCCAGCTCTGGCTTCCAGCACAGTCTAATCCTGATGGACATAGGGAAGGAGCACAGTGGAACTTACACCTGCATTGCCAGCAACCGCGCTGGCCAGTCCATCAACACCGCCCGTCTCAACGTGGACCAGGGCTTGCCGCCTTTGCCGACAGGACAACCGAGCGTCGTTACGCCAGAGTGAGCCCCTGAACAACTGATAGTTCTTTTAGAATTATACCTGTTCAAAGGTTACTAGGAGCTTTTGTGTTGTGTTCATTTGCAGGATTTGTGGGATTACAATCAGCCCACCAGAGGAAGAAGGCAAAGGTGAGAGGAGTATTTATTACACATTTACTGCACTTACTGTTCAGGTAAAAGAGCAGCTGGAAGCTAGCATATGATAAGGTAGTGGATTCTGATTGGAACCATTTATACAAGGCCCACATAAGTGATTAGTATTTAAACAAATCTGCTCATTTAACATGCTGCTTAGAAAATAACAATATAGGGGGATGACTGTGTTTTGCAGCTAGCTACGGTTAACTACAGGCTAGCTACATCTTATTTCAAATGGTTTCAAGAGAGATCAATAAATGCTATTACGAAAAACTGTTTATAGCTGCAGTAATGTAAGTGATAACAGGAGCCCTAGTGGGATTGTACTTCTAGCACACAATGTAGCTGTAAACAGATAGAAGGTCGGAGAGTTTTAAAAAATGTGATTGCTAGGAAATGATTGTATAATAAGTCAAACTTCTGCACCTCGATCGCAGATGTAGTGCTTCCTGTTTGTCTGAGCCAATTTCTGATAGGCTGGTGATGTCTTACCATTAATTTACACATGACGAGTAAGTGTACAAATTTGTGAAACCGTAAACGAGCTGTTCAGCGACCTGTGTTCTTTCGGTATGTGTTGAATTTCCTCACGTGTTTCACCCTATTTATATTTCACGGGAAATTCACTTCCCTTTCAGGAGAGCCGAAGCTGCCCTTCCTGGCGGGAGTGGATACCGCCGACTTCTTACAGAAGCTCACGTCCCAGATCACTGAGATGGTCTCTGCCAAAATCACACAAGGTGAGAAAGAGGACAACTTTCACACCTTTACAACATTTGTTGATTTTTATTGATTTATAGATTTATTACACAAATCAGTGACAAGATACTTCATATATTTATATGTTCTTGTATATAATTTAATGAATATTTACAGGGTTTGTATTTATTTATTTACTTTTTTAAAATGAAGCTGTGGACAGAATAAAGGAAAAACTCAAACGTTATTAACAATGACATGCTGTTTTATGTTTTCATTTAAAACAATTAAATAAAATTAAATAAAAATAAACATATTCCAGGTAATATCACAAGAAAAAAAATCTGGTATTTTTGATTACAGTAATAATAATAATAATAATAATAATAATAATAATAATAATAATAATAATATGATGGTGCACAATATAGAATAAATACTTTAAACCTATGTATGGTCTTTATCAGATTTTAAGGATCAATAAAAGCAATCAATTAGAATTAATTTTAGTTTCCACTCAAAATATTTATTTATTTATTGTTTATTTATTGTTGTTCTGTGTTAATTATGTTAATGTTAATTCTTGGAATGAAAATATGATAGTAAGGATTTATAAAATAATATAAAAGATAATAATATAAAATAATTTTATAGTAATTATTTATTAATTGCTATTTGTGAGGGTTTTATAGAACCTTGAGTTTTGCAAAGCACATCTGATGAAAAGGGGCGGGGTTAAATATTATTATTATTATTATTATTAATATCATCATCTTGAATAGTTACGGTACCTTTTTTATCCTGTCCTCACTCTTCCCTTCGTTCCCTTAATACCACCCCACCCCATCCCCAACGCCACACCCTCACGTCTCCGTGGTTCCACACACTCACTGAAATTGATTTGTTATTCAGACAGCTTACAGAACCATCAAGTGCTCCAGTGGATGAAAACATGGCCCAAAGTGACCAGTATGTATCCAAAGACCAAATTAATCTGCAGAATCTTCCTCTTTTATTTCTGTGTTGTGTTTTTCAACTGGCTCCAAACACTCTTTCCATTTCCATTCATCCCTGATCTTTCAGAGCTGAAGTCTCCACTGTTGATTTCATTAGTAACAAAAATATTTCTCCAAGCACAAGTTACTGGTTTCTGAGTCGACTGGAGATTCAGTTACAGTTCAGTCTGAGCTTTTAATTACCTTCTCTCTCTCGCTCTCTCTCTCTCATACATGCGCACTTTCTTTCTCTCAGACATGTGCTCTGTCTATCTCATGCTGTCTCTCATATACATGCTTGTCCCTCTCATTCGCTCTCTTTCGCACTTTCTCATACATGTGCTCTCTCTTTCTCACGCTCTCTCTCATACATTTTCTCCCATACATGCTCTCTCTCTCTCTCTCTCTCTCTCTCTCTCTCTCCCTCTCTCACACACATACGTTTTCTCTCATGTGGTCCCTCTTTTTCTCACACTATCTCATACATGCGCGCTCTCTGGCTCTCCTACCTGCTGTCTTCTCTCACACACCAAAACACACTCTCTTTCTCTCATACATGCTCTTTACATCTCTCGCACACACCCATTCTCTGTTTCTCTCACTCACTCTCCGTCCCTCTTATATACTCTCAGTACCTCACTCTCACACATACACTTGTGCTCCTTTCCTTTCTCTCACTTCCTTTCTCACATATACTCTCATACAGGCTCTCTTAACTTTCACATGTGGGCTCTCTCTCTCTCTCACTTTCTCTCTCTTTGAGGAGTGAAGGAGGTTCTTTATCACATTGATGGATGTATTCTGTGTGTGTGTGTATATATAAAATAAAAGTTTTGAATTAGCTGAATTTTAGTCTGTGATAAAGGTTATATTAAATTAGTACAATGAAGATATTTAATCTCAAAGACTTTTTCTGTGTGTGTGTGTGTGTGTGTGTGTGTGTGTGTGTGTGTGTGTGTGTGTGCTTTCTTTCAGCCTCATTACGTGTGCCGGGAGCTGATAGTGATGATGAGAGTAAGACTCCGTCTCCGTCTCCCTACCATGGCCGCTCACGTCCTGCTTCACTGATCGCCGACTCTTCCTCAGAATCCGATGAGGGCGATGCCCGAGGAGAGGTCTCACAAGCACACACACACACTAATATTTACAGACTTTTAATGATTTGTGATGATGATAACCAACATATTGAATGTAAGTTTGTATTCTACAGAATATTGAAATTCCACACCATATTCTTTTTTTTTTTTTTGACCAGTTTTCTTCATCTTATTTCTTTGCAGATGTTTGACATCTACGTAGCGACAGCCGATTATAACCCCATGGGACTGAATAAAGAGAGCATGGCTCTAAAGGAGGGGCAGTACGTGGAGGTCTTGGACTCGGCTCATCCACTCAAATGGCTGGTGCGCACCAAACCCACCAAAACGACCCCCTCACGTCAAGGCTGGGTGTCACCGGCGTACCTCGACAAAAAATTGAAGGTGAGTGGTGAGTTGTTAGCACTTTATCTCTTCGGTGAGTAACTCTGGAGTTGGTCCATGCAGCAAAACCAGAGGAAATGCTTCAAACGGTGAAATAATGCTAAAGGTGATTAAAATAACAGGAAAAGATGTTGTTTTTGTAGATTTCTGCAGAAACAGAAGTCCCGGAGACCGCAGGAGAGGAGGTCACTGAGGGAGAGTATAAAAGGAAGCTGTGGTGAGTTCTCCATCACATCCGCATGACATGATTGAGATCTCAGTCATTAACTTGAGCCTCAGCATGCTCCAGGTTGTTGGTAATCATGTTTTTGTTTTTCATCTATTAAAAGCCAACTCCTCCAGGAGCTCCTTACCACAGAGAAGGAGTTTATAAAGCAGATGGACTTTGTTACGTCGCACCACCTGAAGCATATCGACGAGGAGAGCACGCCACCTGAAATCCGCCATCACAAGGAGACCATTTTCCGCAACCTCGATGACATCAGTTCCTTCCACAGGAGGTAGGTGGCGAGAGATACGGTAACCAGGGACCACCGGTTCCTTCACCCAACAGTTTACCTTATTTGAATCATCTATGAAATTAAGGTAACTCAAACATAGTGTGTTTGGGCTCAAACTGCTAATTAAAGATGTGATAATGATTAAAATCTGCCATGGGCTGGTGAGTTATCCAGGCCCACCAGCCCTCGCCCGGAGTTGGCTGAGACGGGCGTCAGCCTCCCTCCTACCCTAATTAGGATTAAGCGGTTCAGACAATGATTGAATGATTAAAATGTCAGGCATCTTAGATATTTTTCCTCTATGATGTGTTTGAAAAATAAGCCAGTGCACTCAGAGTGCAAACCTCTGCCAAGCTGTCGTGGAGTCTGTCGTGGTGAATACGGAGCTCTCGATTTACCAGTCAATTTACATTCCTTCCCTCACCTATGGTCACAAGCTTTGGGTTGTGACCGAAAGAACAACATCGCGGATACAGGCAGCTGAAATGAGCTTCCTTCGCAGGGTGACGCGGCTCTCCCTCACAGATAGGGTGAGAAGCTCAGTCATCCGGGAGGAGCTTGGTGTAGAACCACTGCTCCTCCGCATTGAGAAGAGCCAGTTGAGGTGGCTCGGGCATTTGATTAGAATGCCTTCGGAAAACACCTCCCTGGTGTGGTGTTTCGGGCATGTCCAACCAGGAAGAGACCCCGGGGTCCACCCAGAACACACTGGAGGGACTGTGTCTCCCGGCTGGTCTGGGAACACTTCTGTGTTCCCTGGAGGAAGTGGCTGGGGAGAGGCATGTCTGGACCTCACTGCTTAGGCTGCTGACCTGCGACCCGACCTCGGATAAAGAGGAAGAAGATGAAGAGTATGATAAAGTGCTGTTTGCCATTCTGACTGATGAGCAGTATCATCGTCGTAGTGTCTCTCGGGAAAGTATAAAACTTGACCATTGAAACGTGATTATTTTGCGTTGTGTCTGTGTGTTATTTAGGTTTTATGATAAAGAAAAAACATTACAACACAATACAACTCTTACCAACTAGAAAAAAGAAGTAAATAGATTTTCACTTACTACTTTGTTCTAGTCGGTGAAAATTCTGTTAGTTGTATGACGCTAGTCTTTAGCCTCTCAACATGCACAATGCGTTTGTGTGTCTGGCTGCTGTTCAAATTAAATTTTTTTTTTATGTAGCTCTTTTCTCCCTGGACTACAAGACTGTGATACAGATGATGACATCGCCATGCGCTTCCTGAAAAACACAGAAGGATTTGAAAATTATCTGCAGTACATGGTCGGTCAGGCCAAAGCCCAGGCTACCGTTAGTGAGAAAGACGTTCACCAGTATTTCAAGGTGAGGTCATTAAATTGACCGTACAATGGAGTAGCAAACCTGAAAGCCGTGACTGACCAATCGGAATAGAGCTGAGTTACAATAACGTACTGTCTTTTAGGAATAACACATTAAGGTGAAATTATGAAAGAAAGCTGCCATATTAAATAAAATTAAATTAACGTCCGATGATGTCATAAGATATGAAGTTAAAATAACATGAAGGTAAAATGATAATATACAGTATCTTGTACCTGGTCATGTTAAATAGTGCACCCTTACACCAGGTTTGGAACACAAGTTGAGTCGAGTTTTCAATTTGAGGTTGTAAATAATTCTCCAGATGACCAAAATTTATTCGCCATCTTCATCATCTAGAAATACACCGACTCAGAACTGGCAAATGTGGATCCTGCAGAAGGTCCAGTTCTGAGTGTGAACAGTTATCTTCAGAGACCACTGGACCGAATCCAGAAATACAAGGACCTCTTAAAGGTAACACACTTCCTTTTGATTAAATACACACTGCCCGGACAAAAAAAATAAATAAATTATTGAATTGCACACACATGGCATTGTTTCAACAAACTTAAGCAACATAACATTTATTCCTATCCAGTATCAGGTTCATTTCTCACCAATGTCTTGAACCGATGAGGTAAAAACTGAACCACTCCTTAAAGTCTTCTCCACCACATCCCAAAAACTTCAGAACTCTGGGGTGCCGAAACATATGTGAAAATGATTCCTCGTGCTACCTGAACCACTCGCTCGTTATCTATCCCCATTTTATATCTGTACCATCAGGGAAGAAAAAGTGCATTGATGTGATAACCTGCTCATTCAGTACATTCAGATCATCAGCTGACTTTTTTTTATTGCCACATTAATGTTGCTGAGCCTCGACCGGACCAACTGGAGCAACACTACGATGCATGGAGATTACATGCTGTGATCAAGGATAAATGCTTTCCATGAAAATATTAGTGCACGGCTTTTTTTTTTTGTCCGGGTGGCATGTGTGTGTGTGTGTGTGTGTGTGTGTGTGTGTGTGTGTGTGTGTGTGTGTGTGTGTGTGTGTATAT
>JAOUQZ010000044.1:493505-507955 GCA_028564935.1 Neosilurus hyrtlii | reverse complement strand
TATATATATATATATATATATATATATATATATATATATATACAGTATAGTGTGTGTATGTATATGTGTGTGTAATTTATTTTTTTTTATTTTATTTGACTGAATGCCTTAGTGATGTATATATTGGGAACATGATGTTATCTGTAGGAGATGATAAAGAACAAGGCGAGGAACGGACAGAACTGCTGTCTTTTAGAAGAGGCCTATGCCATGGTTTCTTCTCTTCCTACACGCTCTGAAAACACGCATCACGTCTCCCTCATTGAGAACTATCCCGCTAACCTGGACGCTTTAGGAGAACCCATCAGACAGGTACACACACACACACACACACACACATTATCCAACTAAATATAGTGTCAATAATTTTGCTTGAAAAATGTTTCCCCACAAGTGAAATGTTCAACAGAAGGTTACATCATCTGGATTTCCTGAAAATAAAACGAACAGCACAAAATACTTTGACTTGATTGAATACTGACTGAGGAGGGCACTTCAAGAATTCAAGATTTTCACACATATTCTAAACTGAAAGCAAGTTATTTAATAAAAGTCCTTTACACCCTTGGAATGTTCTGACCATCTTCATCCTCATGTTATTAGCATGTAGGCTAATCAACCACTTTTCAGTGCTAAAAATATATCAATTGGCGTAACGCGAATTGAGAAAAGACAGGACACGTGGCTGTAATGTCAGTGTGTTATTTTAGTCAACGATACATAATACAAGTTCACCAGTAAACATGTTCATCACACACACTCAGCTGGGTTGTTACCCTGTGTTTACACTGGGGGGCATGATGTCCGCGATCTCCATGATTTGAGAGAATCGTGATGATCGTGGTTGGGGTCATGGAATTGAAGTGTGATGATCTTGAGGGAATTTGGTTGATTTGTGATGATTGCGCGGATTGTGTCAAAAAAAACCTTTGCTGCAATGATTACGAGGTATTACGATTTGACGCCAATCATGATAGTGTTGGAATCATAGTGAGTGTAGTACACCTTAACAGAGCGTAAGAGACCTTAATGCACCATCGTAGGGAATCTTGATGAACTTGGAAACACTATTTCTTCAAGGTTCATCTCTTTGATTTTTTGCACCCTGATTGTGGACATCGTGCCCCAGTGTAAACCACGGGTTAAGGAACAGCGTAACAAACTTTGTAAGTTTTGTTAAAATTTAAATCTATAAGGGCGGCACGGTCGTACAATGGTTATAACATCCACCTCACAGCAACACGGCCTGGGTTCAACTCCTGATTTGGGGCGTTTCTGTGTGGAGCTTGCGTGGGCTTCCTCCGGGTACTCTAGTTTCCTCTCACAGTCCAAAAACATACACAGTCGGCTGACTGGCGGTTCTAAATCACCTCTAGGTGTGCGAGTGAGTGTGAATGGTTGTGTGTGTGTTGACCCTGCAGTGGTCTGGCGAGTTGTTCAGGGTGTAACTCGCCCTCGTTCAGTGTCGGCTGAAATGGGTGCCAGCCTCCCTGCGACCCTAATTAGGATTAAGCGGCTTAGAAAATGAATGGATGAATGAATGAAATCCATAAATTTCATTTATAAATTTTGGAGTTTACCTTTAAGACATTATGTCCTCGGTATTTATTATTTATTAATAATTAGCCAGCTAATATCAAAACCCCACCTACCTGTGTCCCCGCCCACTTTCACACTAATGATCAATTAACAGAAGTCAAATATGACGAAAGTACCTCTCGATTAATCAAATGTGAATTTTTTGTAGGGTCTGATTAACGGGGACAGGTTTAACCTGTGTATAAATCTGCAAACAATAACATTTTGTGAAATGTTGAAATTAAAATACTTGGTGACACCAACAACTAAGACTGAGACTAGTCCAGGTACAAATAGCTGGAAGTCCACACACGATGCAGGTTATAGAAAATACAGAAAAACAAAACTACACTTCCAAAGAAATCTCTCAATGTTAAAGAATCCTTTAAACAAAACCTGGATTTCCAATTTGATCCGGACTATCTCCAAAATTCAATGAAGTCCTTCTTGTTGAAAGCTCCGGCTCTGGTCGAAATTTCTTACAAATCTTTCTTGTGAGATAGAGTTTACCAGTAGTATTTTCAGTGGAAATAAATAATGTTATATTGCAGATCTGAGGTAGCTAGCTATATCATAATTAACAGTAAATATTACTAAATTCAGATTTGGACATTTGTATTGTTTTGATTTTTTTTTTCCTCAACAGGGTCCCTTCATCATATGGGAAGGCGCTCCAGGGATCCGAACCTCTTCAAGAGGCCATCACCGTCACGTCTTCCTCTTCAAAAACTACGTTATTATCTGCAAACAGAAACGAGACACGAACGCGGACGTCCAAACGTACACGTTCAAGAATATGATGAAGGTAAAACCGGTTATGGCTAAAACACTTTTTGCATGGGTTATAATCCAACTAAGTATGGTAAAGAGATTTTTATTTTTTATTTTTTATTTTTTTTAGAGAATAGCATGTACTTTTTATCGGTTTATAGTTACAGTGCATTGCATTGAAGTCGAATGATTGTTCATGTTCACTCAATGCTGTGGTGCAAGAGGAATTTAACACTTCGCGTTTGACGTCCTGTTGTTGGAAAGGAATTAATTCTAGTGTTGTAACGATAACGCCACTTCACTGTTAGTTCTGAGAACAGAAAGCCTTGGAGTTGTTAATTACTCCTTATTTCACGCTGAGAAGATTTCCGTTTTGATTGTAATCCTGTTGGCTGTTCAGCTCACCAACATTGACGTGAATGAGACTGTGGAAGGAGACGAGAGGGCGTTTGAGATTTGGCATGAGCGCGAGGACTCTGTCAGGAAGTACACCCTGCAAGCCCGCACCGTCATTCTGAAGAACTCCTGGCTCCGTGAACTTCGTAACCTCCAGCAGCGCTACAGCATGCCAGCATGGAGTGAGTAGCTCGTGTGCCACACCACACCCCTTAATGCCACGTAATCCTAATTAGGGTGGCGGGGAGGCTTGCGCCCATTTTAGCAAACTCTGGGCAAGGGCGGGGTACACCCTGGACAGCTCTCCAGGCCATCTCAGGGCTAATACACGCACAACCCTTCACACGCACACCTACACCTAGGGGCAATTTGGAACAGCTAATCAGCCTTCTGTGCATGTCTTTGGACTGTGGGAGGAAACCAGAGTACAAGAAGGAAAACCACGTGAACAGGGGAGAACATGCAAACCCACGAGTCTGGGAATCGAACCCAGGACCTTCTTGTTGTTGTGAGGCGGACGTGCTTACCACTACACCACCATGGTCAGGCTACTTAATTAGGTTAAATAGTATTGATACAATGCTTTAACACTGTTCTCAAACTTTATTTAGATTAGAAATAGATGTAATAGTATCTATGTCATGGTATACATTGTAGTTGGTGGTTCAGTGGTGAATGTTCTGGGTTCCTGATCAAAAGGATGGAGGTTCAATCCCAGTACCACCAAGCTGCCACTGTTGGGCCCTTGAGCAAGGCGCTTAACCCTCAGCGGCTCAATTGTATAAGTCAAATAAAAATGTTACTTGCTCTGGTTACAGGAGTCAGCCAAATGCCATAAATTTTACTGAAGGAGTCTCTGGTGTGGCATCTCCAGTGGACAGTTTTACACTAATGTGATAACATTTTAATGGAAAATTTGTGTTTCCATGAAAAGGTCCACCAGATTTTGAGGCAGTGTTGACGGACTGCACGGCCGAACTGGGACAGACGGTAAAACTGGCTTGCAAAGTCACAGGAGCGCCGAAACCCGTTGTGGCCTGGTTTAAAGGTGAGAACATTAGCGTGAACAAATCCTGAATTTGAGTACTGACATTATTCCTCATTATACTCCATAACAGAAAAGTGTTGACAGATTGATATTAATATAAACCTAGCTATAAACCTAGCTGCTTTCCAGTAGTATATTAATCCTATTATGGTCAACAAAGGAAATACAAGTCAGTCCTTTATGCGTATGGCTCTGCAGACGGCCGGGCAGTGGAGGTGGACCCCCACCACATCATCATCGAAGACCCTGACGGTTCCTGCACCCTCATCCTGGATAACATGACTGCTGAAGACTCTGGCCAGTACATGTGCTTTGCCACCAGTGCTGCGGGAAACGCCAGCACTCTGGGAAAGATTACAGTACAGGGTAGGTGATAATACTAGATTCAGTGTATGATTTTTAATCAGGATGATGCCCAAGAGAGTATAATTGCAGCCTCTCAAGGAGGGATGGAATATCCTGTCTTCTCGGTCAATCATTGGTGTCTGAGTCCATGTGTACCAAGCCAACAGGTAGTGCTTTCGTTTAAGTGTCTTATGCTGCTCAGAAAAAGCATGCGGTGACACTACCCTAGTTGGTAGCGATCATGTGATTAGCAGGAGATGACTAAATTAGCGGGGGAAATAAACTAAAAGTTTGTTGTTGTTTTTTTTTGCTTTCACAGTACCGCCACGCTTTATCCACAAGTTGAGGAACGCCACATTCATCGCAGGAGAGGATGCGCAGTTCACTTGCACAATAATAAGTGCTCCAATTCCAAAAATAAGGTTCTGATTCACACACGTTTTTTATAAATTGCATACTGTGTGTGTGTGTAATCAAAGTGTAGATGTGATTATTTTTTATATTTTTTAATACACCCTGATTAGATGGTTTAAAGATGGCCGACTGCTAACAGACCAGGAAAAGTACCAGACCTACAGTGAACCACGTAGCGGCGTGGTGGTTTTTGTGATTAAGAACCCTGGAGAGAAGGACCTGGGACGTTACGAATGTGAGGTACGAACGATACTGACCAGTGCATTCCATGATTCAGTTACAGAGCTGCTGTTATCATTAACCACTTTTTAACCAGTCAGAACTCAGTTCTGTGATCTGTGTTGCTTACAGCTATCTAACCGGCTGGGTACTGTGAAGTGTGCCGCAGAGCTGGTTCTTCCAACAGTAGCAATGCCAGGAGGAGAGCAGGCCATCAGTATCGAAGGTAGAGATGATGATGATGATTTTAGAGACATACCTTGTGGAAGTCTGTACCGAATCCTAAAAAAAGGCTTTTGTGAAAGCCTGTGTCCCCTGCTCTTCTTTCAATTTCCAATCATAATAAAATTGTATATAATTCTTCTTGTTTTCTTCTAGTTACAGAGCAAGAAACCAAAGTACCAAAGAAAACCATAATCATGTAAGTCTTAAGGTGTATATTCATCTCCAACGGTTCATTGCTACACACTAAACATAATGATTTAAATAGTCGTCATGTGGAGGGAGATACCTTATTTGGATGGTGCCACAGTTTTTGCAGTGTTGTCTCTGTACCCCACCACAACAGGTTAAAAATGAATCAGTGGGAATCCGTTTAGGAAAAACAAATCCGTTTAGTATTTTACTTATACCCGACCCCGGAAGAAGCGGAAGATGATGATGACGATTTTACTCATGGCTTATGATTGTCAAGGTCTGCATTCAAGGGACACCTTCATGAATGCAAATAGAGAGGGTTTACCTCAAGACACAAACCACGGCTTAAGAGAAAGGCCAGACTGAATTTTGTTAGAAAGCCTACCCAATTCTGGAACAGATGATTTTGGTCAAACATATAGACAGCTACTGAAATGCTACTGAATGGGATGAATTCTCAAGTGTATAGAACTATACTTTCTGCTCAGATTCAGTCAAATGCTACAAAATGAATAGGTGGGCACTTCATAGTACAAATGGATAACGACTTGAAAACATACAGTGAAAACACCAAATAAATGAAATGTTCTTAAATTCCTGAGTCTATTAGAGCTGAAAGTTAACACGTCAATCACAGCTTGACGGTTGCATTTTAAATCCGTAGTGGTGGTGTACAGAGCCATTACGCAAACGGTGACACTGTTTAAATACTTCTGAAGGTACTTGTAGTGTGTACACTGTCTAAATTGAAACAAATGTAATATAAATCACTGTAATTAATGGAGAAAAAGAAAATAAGCTAGTATCCATTTATATGTTTACTGTTGACTTCTTTAGTAGCGCCCGATATCCCGATAACCTTCAAACGTATCTGTTAGCCTAGATGATGAAATTTGCAGTCATGGCATAAACAAATCTTATGGTGCCCTTTTGCAGAGAGGAGACCATCACTACCGTTGTGAAGAATACACGAATGAAGCGCCATGCATCTCCCCGTACTTCTTCCATGGGTGTTTACCGCTCCGAAACCTCAACCCCTGAACCCCCACGACAGAAACGGACACTGGCTCGAAAAACCATCCCCACTCTGTATGTCACGGAGCCCGAGGGCACGGCAGCCAGCAACCCAAAATGGGTGGAGGTGGAAGAGATTATTGAATACAAAGTCAACAAGTCTCCAAAACTGCCGAGGAGAAGAGGTGTTTCCCCCAGCAAGAGAGCGCAACCTGATAACCCCAACACAAACAACTCTAACAACAAATTAGTGGAAGTAATGCAAGTGTCCGGGGCTAGCGTGGACTCACAAACTTTCTCTTGGGATGACAAGGCTCCAGTAGAGTCCGAAACGGCAATTTTGGATTCTCCAGAAGTGGAAGTCATGGATTTTGATCAGCCGTGCGTCTTGACAGAACTGGACACGGACACGGATGCCGATCCTCAGGCTGCCCCATGTGAGGACTGTAGTAATGACATCTTGGATGAAAGGAACAAAGTGTTCACCCTGGAAGACCTGGAGGATTACGTTCCTCAAGAAGGTGAGACGTTCGGTTGTGAAGATTCTGACATACCTGCAGAGAAACCATGTGAAATTTCAGTTCTACAAAGAGAAATTAACAAACCCACTATCGGACAACCTGTCCTGCTCAATCTGGGCCGTCCAACAGCAACCCCAAACGTACGTCCAGGGTTCTTCAGTCGCTTTAAGGAGCATATCTCAAACGTCTTTACTGACCCCTCTTCAGCGCGGTCAAGCGGAGAGAGGTTGATACCAATCCGTGTCAGTGGGTTGTCCTACAGCCAGTCAGTGTCCATTCCTGGATCATCAAGAAGCCATGGAACGGTGGAAATAACCCAAAGGTACTGCTCCGAGGTTCAGCGAGGGACGGCTGGTGGTCAACAGAGTTACAAAGCCCAGATCTCTGCACCAGTTGGACAATCAGTTACTGTTCCCATCCCAAAGATGAACCAGTCTGGGAAGCCATAACCAAGAAGAAACCAATAGACAGAAACACAAGCTAGTGATAAGAAATTGTTGTATCTGTCGTGTCTTAAAGTCCTTGACATGTTTTCCTAACCTGTTTCTTACTTCTAGCTCTTACTTCTGTTTTTCTGCGAAGTTACTTTCAACATCAAAGGAAAGAACATCGTTGTTGGTCTCTGTACTCCGTGACTGACAGGAATGTAAGAAAGGTGACCTTGGGTACTGCTATGAACCAACTCGCATTATCAAAATCGATTTGTCGCTCACTGTGGACTTTACAAACACCGTTTTGCACAAACTACAATGTTTTCTTACTCTGATATCCCAAAACAACAACTACCTGCTTCCTTCCTTTTCTAGCACCAGCACCGTCAACCTGTAGAAGTAATATAACTGACAGATAACATTCGCTGATCAGCTGTTAGCAAACAAGAACATGATGGCATGTACTTCCTAGCTTGCGGTTTTCTAGCTAATGTTTACTGTTGGTAAGGTACAGGTAACCTCAATGATTTGACTGTACTGTGAGGAAAGGCGTCCGTGCTGGTGTTAATTTTGACATTTGTGTTAAAATCAATGTTTTATTGGTTTAAAATGACACAAAGCGCCACCTATTGGTTAAAATCAGCCTGACCTGCTGACCATGAGTTCTTTCTGTCATGGAATTTCAGAACATTGATGTGCTCTAATCCGAGGTGGGTGGCCCTGACCATTGTTCTTTGCCCCACCCCGCCCTCTCTCCTTTGCCCCGCAGTATCTGCCCACTTTTTAATCATTGTTCTGACTTACATTTTCAGCAGATCTATATTCCATGAAGGAAATATTTCGTCTTTTAGCTTGTTAGTTTTGCTTTTGTAGCCGGAGGGTAAAGGACAGTCATGAACAAACATTTTTTGCCTTTTGCTTTGCACAGTTTTGGTTTATTTTTGGTTGGTTTGCATAGTATATTTTTATTAGCATAGATATATTTTTCATAATGTAGCGTCTTAGGTTTAGCTAATTAAATGACCTCCATTGGTAGGTTTTTAAGCCGAATATTTCACTGAAGCGTCAAGTTTTAATTTTGAGCAGCAAATGGGATCATTCCGTATTTTCCAGAATGTTTCAATGAGCCCTCACATGGGGCAGCTAGGGACAAAACCTGAGTACCGTAGACTGAGAATGGGATTGAGGCTTACAGCATTAATGACACTACAATGTCACAATGAATAAGCTTGCTTACTACGGCTATAAATGCTTTCTTTGAAATAAGGTACCTACGAGACCTTCGGTACCACCCAGCATCAGTGCTGCTCCACCTGTAAAAGCTCCACTCTTAGAAGCAGCACAGCTGGAACTGAACCACTGCTGCTGACTCAGTGCAGAAGTTCAGCAGGGTTTAATTGTAGAAAGTGTCTTTGAGTTCAGAAGCAGTAATTGCTCCTCTATTTTAAGGTGCATGTTTTGAATTGATGGTGTGTCCAAATGTGTATCTGTGACATGTTTATCGATATATCTAAAATAGATTGACGTGTGGAATGCTTCCCTTTTGTGCAGAGGAATCCGAGCACATTTGCTCTCACGGTTAGGAATAATATACCTTTGAGGCTTGGTTTTGAGGGTGAAAAATCTTTTGGCATGAGTTTTATTTATTATTTATTTTATTCGGGAGGGATGTAAGTGCATTGTTATTATTTTTCTTGAAATGTTCTACAGTCTGTACTACGTTTACCTGAACTGGTGTTCGATGCACTCGATGATGCGTTTTCTGAAATGTAGCTAGTAAGTAATGTGGTTAAACAAATATCCGTTAGAGAAGTTGTGTGTGTGTGCAGTAATGAAATGTGAAGATACCAAGTATAATGGAATGTGTGGCTTAAATTATAAATAAATTGTATTGTATTTCTCTTTGTGTGGTGCTCTGATGTCCAAAGACTTTATATTCATATATTTTTAGCTCTACGTTTTTTTTTTTTTTTGTTTGTTTTTTTATTTGGAATATTGACACCTCTGGTCAGGAAATTTTACTGCAAAAGAGTGTATTATTTAGTGGACCGCAGTGGTGATTCTAATATATTCTTTAGTATTCTATTCGTGGGATGCATCGTGTGAAGTTTTGTTGTATATCTTTGTTTATGATCCTGTTCAGTCACTTTTCCTGCCAGTCTTAATGGTTTTTGATATACTGTATTAATCCGCTGCAATGGCCTGGTGAGCTGTTCAGGGTGTACTCTGCCCTCTCCCAGAGGCGGCTGAGATGGGCGCCAGCCTCCCTGAGACCCTAATTAGTATTAAGCAGCTTAGAACTTGAATGAATGAATGTATTAATCCCTCAAGGGATATTATTGCCTCTGCCTTTAACTCATTCAAAGTGAGCGCACACAGAGCCTCACATAGCAGCCCCCAGAGAGCAGTTTGGAGTTCGGTGCCTTGCTCAAGGGCACTTCAGCCATGAAGGTGGAGGAAGGCGCAACTCACTCATCCCGCTTCCAAACATTTTTCCTGCTGGTTCGGCAATTGAACCAGCAGGGTTTAGGTCACAAAGCCGCTTCTCTAACCGTTAGGCCACGGCGCTTACAGCTGTGGCCTTTAGTCGTCGCCTTTCTCTCAAATAAATTTCAGGAATGTCCAGAAGTCACAAGCAATAAATACATCCTGATCCTGGTTCATTAGGACAAGAATACTGTCAATCCAAAGAACTGTGGGGAGGTAAGAAGGTAAATGCCTCTAGAACACATGTTTATAATTCAAGCCTCAGTGTTGCTCATATCGGCGTTCTTAAGATCTCACCATCATCTAAGCCACGTAACTTTGTTTCAACGCCTCCTTGCACTTCTCCAAAGTTCCAACCTGCTTCAAACTTGCATATCCCTTTCTCCAAGAACAGCTTCAACCTGGCCTGAAAAACTGGTCATCTGTCATCACTGCGGACCTGATCCGGATACACCTACACTCCTTTATAGACAGCTGCTAGCTTGATTGTGTAAAAAAAAAAAAAACACTGTTTTTGCAGGCACTCTTTCACACTGAGACAAGTCCAGGTGATGGAATAAATCCCTCAGCACTAATGAGCTGGACGTAATGCAGATTTTGGGTAGGGCTTCAGGAACAATACAGCATGGATCACACTGCACCATCGCAGTTCATGATGATGGAATAATAAAAAAAACAAACATTATGCAGCTATTAGTGCAGCAGCCATCATTCAATTTAAAATAGTGAATTTATTTATTTGTTTGTTTGTTTGTTTGGGGGGTGGGGGTCATTGGCAGAACCATAGGACAAAGCAAAGAATTCCACACACATTGCAAACCGTGCACTCATACACACGCACACACTGCAGTCAACCTAAAAAGGTCCCTATGAAAAACACCTGGTTGTATCGTTTGATCAGCTAATTTTTCTTTTTTCTTTTCCATTTTTTGTTTTACTTGTAGGTTAAGCTAATAAGGTCAATTTGCTTAATGTTTTTAGAAGCTTTTTTCCCCTTGCATTTTGCTGTTTTTTTTTATCTATAAGATTTCTTTTAATGAGCAAAGACAACAACAAAAAAAGAGAGTAGGGATATTTATCGAGAAGCTCCCCATCCGTATTCACTCCTGCTGACAGAGTGCCATCAAGCTGTACCAAAAATACAAACAAACAACATAATTACATTTCAGTTTTGTTCACAGGTACAGCCCTTTTGAAAACACAAAAATCTCCAAGATGATGTTTCTACCCTCTCTTTCCATAAGGCTGGATTTAAAAAACATTCCCGGTTTCTCATCTGCGCCCAGGCCTGGAAATTGGCGTCACATCTAATTTTTATTTCATTATTTTTAAACACATTCAAAACTTCAGAAGATGCCTCAGACAACATAAAATTGACACAGAACACGCTTCCGTGTTATTGATAGTTGTTCAGAGTTTCAGAATTTAATACATGTTTAAATGTATATGTGTGTATTGTATGGCTTCAGTCACTTTACCTACATTTAGATGTAAAAGCTTTTGAGCTTCGAAAGTCACCACATTTCTCTATTTAAAAAACAAACAAACAAACAAAAAAAGCTGCATTTAGGTTTTCAAAAAGTTCAGATGAAAAGTTTGGATGTATTTATTTATGTATTTATTTTATTTATTAATTATTTATTATTATTTATTTATTAAGTATACTATTCTGTATATAAGTAGAACAATCTGTGTAAGAGAAATATACAGGTCAAGAAAGAGGATGTGTATGTTGTTTGTGTGTGTGTGTGTGTGTGTGTGTGTGTGTGTGTGTGTGTGTACACTTATGTACTTCTTTTCCCAGTGTGCACCTTTGCAGAGTGAAAACAAAGAGTAGCAGAGAGCCCATAAGGCCTAGAGGTCAGGGGTCACAAAGTGGTGCACCTCCAGAAACTGCTGTGTGTGTGTGTGTGTGTGTGTGTGTGTGTGTGTGTGTGTGTGTGTGTGTGTGTGTGTGTGTGTGTTGTGGATTATTTTCAATTGATGACAGAGTAATTCATTTTCTTTACACAAGCTAAACTGTCAGTAATAAAATGTCATATAAGTGTAAGGTGTTTACATTGTACTGCATGTACACAATGTTTTTAAGAAATCCTTCATAAATAACACGTGACATCGACTGGAATAATAATAAAAAATCCATGTCTACGAGCGTTTCTTTTGCACTACCACATACACCACAAGAGGGCAGCACAGTACATCACACACGAGGGCAGTGTAACTGATACTGGATTTATATCAAACAAACCCTGTTCCAGATGGTTATTACAGGTTATGAGACATAATTTTATAGTGTTGTTGAACTTCTTTCAATAAACTTTTTCTAAACAGCACGTGTGCATTTATTAAACACACAACACATCATGCTTTAAAAATTCCTTTATAATAGAATTATGGACTTTGACGCCACATTTTTCCCCTTTCAAGCAGTATATCCACTATTTGTAATATATAGAAATAATTACATAAACATACATGTATATATATATATATATATGTGTGTGTGTGTGTGTGTGTGTGTATGTATATGTATGTATGTGTGTATGTGGCTCTCAACATAATAAAATGGGTCTGTAAGATATAAACCCGTCTCTGTAGCTCTCGAGATATTTATAGTTTTCAATCTTAACTGACTTTATTAATTATAAATAAATAAACAAATTGAAAGAAAGAACTGTAAAGGAAAACCCATACCCAGGAGCAAAACAGAAGGTGATCAATAAACACCACTACCGGACACACACACAACACACACACAAAACAACACTAACACCAAAAGGCGGGGTTGTGGGGAGTTACTGCGTTGATCTCTGATTCGTGGCATTCTTCTCTCTTTCCTTACGGCCACGATGCAAATCTCGCGAGATTTCTCTGAATAGACCATTCAATATACGTGCCAATTCATCTCTCAACCCCTACACTAGTGCACTACCTAGGGTACAAAATGAATAGCTGATGTACACTATCTAATGCACTACTCTATTACTGAGACGGGATTTGCATCGTCGCTCATTTTTCGGCGATTTTTTGGTTAATTTCAGATTTAAATAATAAAAAATAAAAATATATTTTTAAAATTAATTTCTCATCATTTTCTATATGTTTACAGTGTATAGAAGCTGCTATTAAAATGATTTTTCTTTAAACGTTATAGAAATGGTCTTTTTTTAATGTTTTCATTTTGGAAAAGTCCTGAAAAACTGCCGAAAAATAAGCGACGATGCAAATCCCGTCTCAGTAATAGAGTAGTGCACTAGATAGTGTACATTAGCCATTCAATTTGAACCCTAGGTAGTGCACTAGTGTAGGGAGCAAGAGATAAATTGGCATGTATATTGAATGGTCTATTCAGAGAGATCTCGCGAGATTTGCATCGTTGCTGTGTTGTTCGAGAACTCTCTGAATAGCCTAGTCAATATCCATCCCAAACCAGCCCTCGCTCCCTACACAAGTGCTCGCGATAGCGTACGAAGTGGACATGTCTTTGTACACTATCTAGTGCACTTGTCTATTACTGAGACGGGATTTGCATCGTCGCTTATTTTCCAAAAGTTTTTCAGGACATTAAAAACAGATCATTTTTACAACGTTTAAAGAAAAGTCTTTTAAATTGCAGCTTTTATACACCGTACACATGTAGAAAATGATGAGAAATTAATTTTTTAAATATATTTTTTTATTTTTTATTATTATTTAAATCTGAAATTAACTAAAAAATCGCCGAGAAATGAGCGACGATGCAAATCCCGTCTTAGTAATAGAATAGTGCACTAGATAGTGTACATTAGCCAGTCATTTTGTACACTAGGTAGTGCACTAGTGTAGGGAGCGAGGGATGAATTGGCATGTATATTGAATGGTCAATTCAAAGAGATCTCGTCTTCCTCCTTCATTTAAAACCCATGGTGCTCAGAACCGAGTCAGTTCAGTACCGAGTCAAATGGTACCACGGAATGACATTAATCATAATTCATTATAATAAGAGTAATACCTGTTTTTTTATATATTTATATAAATAAATTATAAGTATTAATATGAAATGAGATTCGACCCAGACCCTCCAGAACCCACACTAACACACTGTAATTAATTAATTAGCATGCAGAACAGACATCATAGAACATTTCGTTTCATTCATGGCGCTTTAAAGTTTTACTGTTTGGTTCTCTTCATCCCCAGAGTCCCGGGTTCGATACAGTGGATGTGAGAGCTGTCTCTGTCACCATACAGCCTTATACTTCATCAGATAATTCAGTGAATCATTCAGTAACACTGGTTTGGGGTGAAATAAAGAATCTTTATTGAGAAACACACTGAAACACACAGATCTGGACACGTTCAGAGATGGGTTTCAGCCAGTCCAGGTTTCTGTCCTGTGGATGAGCAGGGACCACAGAGAAGAGTCAAACCCAGGTTCAAAACAGCACGTTATTATATAAATTGACCACCAGATGGCGGTGTGGTTTTCCTTTTTTTTTTTAAACGACACCTTTACACACCTGGGAAGGTGTAGGGTGTGACGTGGTTTAACATGAGCGTGTATTTAATAAAGGTACTCAGCAGGAGCAGAATCAGATTTGTTCTTTTAAGGCAAAAAGATCTACAGGTAGATTTTTCTCATCTCACTTTCCATAAAATGTACAAGATACGTTTTTTTTAAATAATCTGTGCAGACTTACATTAGCTTGCACCAGGTCAAGAAACAGGATGTGTGTTCACTTGTGTGTGTGTAAAATGTGTGTTTGTGTGTGTGTGTGTGTGTGTGTGTGTGTGTGTGTGTGTGTGTGTGTGTGTGTGTGTGTGTGTGTG
>JAOUQZ010000044.1:466643-480803 GCA_028564935.1 Neosilurus hyrtlii | reverse complement strand
TCTCTCTCTCTCTCTCTCTCTCTCTCTCTCTCTCTCTCTCTCTCTCTCTCTCTCTCTCTCTCTCTCTCTCTGGGATGTTGTCCAGTTAATTGCAGCTCATGGTGCATTTAAATTTTCATTAATTATTAATGCTTGCATCATTATTACTCCTCATACTAATGTAATTATTATTCCAAGCTTCTGATTGGCTGATCTGCCTCACCGACTAAAGCAGTTTTTAGAACCGCGAGCTACCTGAAATGCTCCAGTGCACATGATCCATCACAGCCTGACAGACTCATTTTACACATCTGTGAATCACGATAATAATATTTACGTCTCAATATCGCTGAGACGATATAAAAATACAAAAATATAAGAATTTTAATATAGTGAAAAAAAGAAAACTAAACTAGGATATAAACAGGTATAAGCCTTAGCACAAAGACAAGGGTATGGGGGGGGGGGGGTGTTCAACCAGTGATGGTGTAACCCTGAAAAATCTCCTGATCATTTCAGAACTTTCATCATGAAACTTTAAGAGATAGTGCTGACTGGCTGTGGGGAATAATGGAATGAATTGAAGTGTGACGGAGAATTAGGTAAGAGCTCATTCATGAAGGCCTGAGTTCAATTATAATTCTCATGCATGCATGCACGCACAGACGTAAGCACACACACACACACACACACACACACACACACACACACACACTCAAGCACACACTCTTTTTTCTATAGATCTTCTGTCTTGATTTCACTTATTACATTTTATGAGTAGAATAATGATGAGCTTCCAGCTGTTGCACCCCAATAGAAATGTGTGAGCCTGGGAGAAAAATGCACATCTCTCAAATCTCAGAAGACTCTGGAGTGAGGTGAAGTGAACAGAGGACAAGAACATGATGTAAAGTAAAGATCATACACCACAGAAGGCACAGCAGTGCAGCAGGGAGCATTGCCGCCTCACAGCTCCAGGATCCACCGGTTTGAGCTTGCATTCATGTTCATTTCTATGTGAATGTTCACATGTTCTTATTGTAACTATATGGAATTCCTATGGGAATCAACCAATTCAGATCCAACCAATCCAGACATGCAAATATGAATGTGAAGGAAAGGATGAACACTGGCTGGCACGGTAGAGTAGTGGTTAGCACATCCACTTCACAGGAAGAAGGTCCTGGGTTCGAGTCCCAGGTTCGGTGGGGGCATTTCCTGTTTTCCATGTGCTTGTGTGAGTTTCTTCCAGGTACTCTGGTTTCCTCCTATATTCCAAATGCACATGAGGCTAACCCAAGGTGTGAGCGTGAATGGTTGGTTGTGTGTGTTGGCCCTGCTATACTCAAGGTGTACCCTGCCTTCTATTCAAGAGTTGGCTGAGATAGGTTCCAGTTTCCAGCAACCCTCGGAGGATTAAATGGTTTGGCAAATGAATGAATGAATGAACAATGGAGTATCATAACATGGCCCTATTGGGAAGTGACAGAATTCTGGGAAATAAATGTATTGATTTTTCATGACTGCAGTTGGTTCCATTAGAGATGGAAGCTTCGAGTTCATACTACTGCAGCATCATATTAATACATTTACATTCATATCTGCTGTTTATACTACTACTTCCACCACTACTGCTCCACTACCTCCACCACTACAACCACTACGACCACCACTACTACCACTACTTCCACCACTACTGCTCCACTACTTCCACCACTACTTCCACCACTACTACCACCACCACTTTCACCACTACTGCTCCACTACTTCCACCACTACTACCACTACTACCACCACTACGACCACCACTACTATCACTACTTCCACCACTACTAACACTTCTACCAGATGACTTTCTATTATAAACACATTCATAAACACACTACCTGTTGACACATCCTGTGATCCACTGAGCACTAAATTTTAGCTGCAAAAGGCAAAAAGGAATCCAAAAAATAGAGATAGGAAAATCCGGGAAGTCTTTAATGGCATGAGTGCTGCGTTAACCCTAAAAGCTTATTAGCTCCAGCTTTATTTATCAGCTGTATATGCTGGCAGTGTCAGGTCTGGAAAATCAGACCTTTTTCATCTTTCTCTTTTTTTTTTGTTCAACTTTTTTCCTAACAGTCATTCCGCACCTGACAAATGATCACAAGAGATTCAGCGTCATGCTCTTCTCCTTGCACTTATAGCCCTCCATTCTACAGTAGCCATGGTAACACATGCCCCCTGCATACGCCTGGCCCGGGTGGCACTCAGCCTGGGAAATCATGCTAATAAATAGCTTTATGCTAATGCACAGGCAGGCGGCAAGTGGAGCTGCCAATCCTAATACACTTATTAAATTTCCATCACATGCAGGGACAGCGCGGCCACTCGGTGGCCCCCTGCACTCTGCCTCTCACGCCTTCATTTCCACTGCGCTCTCTTTATCTCCATCTCTACTTCTCGCACTCTTCACACCCAATTTGCAACCTGCGGTGCTATGTAGATAGTCTCACAAGAGCAGAGCTTTCTCATGGAAGTCTTGCTGCCACATGCATAATTTGCACTTGGCATTGCAGATAGCATGCCATGGTCTCTGCAGCCCTTTCACGAACCTCAGTATAAATAGTGAGGTCCGCTGAGACACGTGCACACATCTGTTGTAGCTCTGTGTTCAACAGGTACTCTCCGAGAACACAGACTCTGCATACTAACTAGCCATTGAGCACACAGGAACAGCCAACAGTCATCATCTCATGTCCAGCAGGGCATCTTCTAATTCTGTTTCTGAGACATTGCCTGGTTCAACAAGCTGCTACACAAGCTAATGATCTCCTCAGATGACCCACTCATCATGATAACCTCCCACCTGTGCTATAACACAGGAATAAAAAGAAACATTCCCTGTCCTTGTACACAACATATTGACCACTGCACCAACAACTGAACTGTAAAACTCAGAAATAAAATGCATTCAGTACTGAATCAGTTCTCTGCTCTCAGCTAGACCCATGGCACAACCAACCAACCAGCTTGCCTTCCATTATCAGATCATTTTGGCTCAATACAAAGCCCCCCCCCCCCCCCCCCCGCCCCCCCCAAAAAAAAAAAACGTCCAACCTTTCTCTCATTTGGCTCGGAAAGATGACAGAAGAGAGGCTCATAGATAAGTCTCAAAATGCAAACATCTTTAACATCCTGTGACCTTTCCTTTTCAGCGAATTTGCTTTTTTTTTTTTTTTACAGGTAAAATTTATTTGCATTTTGTCTGGTCACACTTTTAGCTTAAAAAAAAGAACGAAAAAAGAAAGAAAACCTTTGTATTCGGGTAATTCCTGTGTCACAACAGGAAAGGGTCAAAGATCATAAAGATAAACAGGCGATGCTGGAACCTCGGGTTTGGAGCAAAACTACATATCCATGACATATAAAACATCCGGTCCTACATTCCTACTTCAGTTACAACAAAGTCTGTAACCAGATGCTAATGAGTCCAGTTTATTGTAACAATTTACTGAAATTAATATCACAGCAAAATATACAGAAAAAAAAACAATCTCTTTTTCTTCTCCTGACATTGGACAATCTTGTCAAACATGTGATAGACTAAATTCTTTATGTAAATGAATGTGTTCATGGAACAGGGTTGGGTGAACACATTAAAACTTATTACAACCTATAATCAATGACTCATGGGAAAAGAAAAAAAAAAAAGATGTTTCCCGTATTAGATTAGGATTCATGCTGTTGTACGTTAGAGGAACATAACAGAATAGTTAAGCTTGCATGACAGAAATGATGAGGGGAATTAAAGTCCACTTACTCTGCGTTAAAACCGTTTACGTGAAGAATTTTCATCTGTTTTACAATGGTGCTTTTCCCCGATTCTCCAGCTCCTACACCATCACACAAACCATCACACAAACCATCACACATGAACACGGAGTATTAAAGCGTGTTTCGCTCATATCACAGAATACAAATATTAAATAAGAATAAAGATACAGAACGTAAGTGCAGTATGATGATTTTTCAGGGTTACATGGCTACACATGGTCCTGGTTCTAAATAAAGCACTTAACCATGTAAACATAGGAAACATAAATGGATCAGGTGTTCTGTAAGCCGAACATATAAACAGACCAGAAAGCGCATGATGCATGAAACTGATGTATGTTTATTTGCACCGCATTAAGTCCAGCAACGTAAACGCAGATAGAGGAGACGGTTTATTTCATCCAGACTGCATGTGATTCTTGATAAACTATTGGCAGAAGGAAAAAAAAATCTGTGTATAACAATGAATTTGAATTTTACTGAATTTATGTATTTGAGTGTTCGAACATGTTTGATCTTATTCATGTATTTGAGTGTAAGGATGTATTTAAGTGTATCGGCGTATTTGAGTGTATCGACATACTTTAGTGTAAGGACGTATGTGAGCATATCATTGTATTTGAGAATACCAACATATTTGAGCTGACCAATGTATTTGAGTGTACCTACATATTCGAGTGTACAAACGTATTTGAGCTTACCGATGTATTTGAGTGTATCGACATTTTTGAGTGTACAGATGTATGTGAGCATATCAATGCATTTGAGTATACCAGCATATTCGAGTGTACGGACATATTTCAGCTTACTGATGTATTTAAGTGTATCAACATTTTTGAGTGTACAGACATATGTGAGTAGATCAATGTATTTGAGTATACCAGAATATTTGAGTGTACAGACTTATGTGAGCATATCAATGTATCTGAGTATATCAGCATATTCGAGTGTACAGATGTATTTGAGCTTACCAGTGTATTTAAGTGTACCGACATATTTGAGTGTACGGACGTATGTGAGCATATCGACATATTTAAGTGTACAGGCGTTTTGAGCTTATCAACGTATTTGAATGTATAGATGTATTTGAGCATATAGATGTATTTAAGTGTATAGACATATTTGAGTGCACAGATGTATTTGAGTGCACAGATGTATTCGAGTGTATCAACATATTTGAGAGTACACACTCAGACACTGGTTATGTTCATGATTCTGAATAATGATTCTTAGTTTATGCATTGTTGGAAAATATTTAAATGCATCTGGAACATCTGGAAGAAAGACTAGTATTGCCTAACAAAACCAGTATATAAACACTGGCAAAATATGTTTGATTTGTTTTGGAGTGTTTTGTTTATTTCACTCTTAATTATGTTTCTCTATTTCACTGTGACACCTTTAAACCATAATGTTATAAACCGTGATACGAAATAATAAATATATTTATAGCTTGAGAGACAGGGTTTATATGTGTACACATACATATATACATACATACATACATACATATATACACTTTGGCGTTTTAATACCTCAGGGTTTGTAGGGGTACTTTTAAAAATGACGTAAGAATAAACCCGTTTTAAACACATCAACCAAGTTCAAAATCCTTTCTCAGTAAAGTCAACACTACCAAACACTGCAACCTTGGCGTTCCCCTCCATGCTACTGTTTACTGTCGTCCATTAGCTTGTGTTAACACCCCTACCCACCCCCCTCATTTCTTTTCCGCTATGGTATCGCCCACATTCTTAAACGACCAAACATCCGGAAAAGGGGTGTTTTCGCGGCGCCGTATTCCTTCGCCTAAGTGCGCAACGTAAAAAAAGGGCCACATTCAGTACACAGTATATGACTTCTTTATCTCTCAGTCTCTTCACAGACAATTCACACAGAGAGAAAGAGAGACAGTGTCCAAACATTTAGCTCTCTTTCATTGTTATGGTTCTGTTATGGCATTCAGAAAGAAAGAAAGAAAGAAAGTAAGAGCAGGGGAAATGTGGTCATGCTACAAAGGGTCTACAGTATGTAGAGATAAACAGGGCTAAGCATTCGAACAGAAGGATTCATGTGACAGAATGAAAAAAAAAAATCACAGCTTTCTATTTCTGGAGTTTTCACATGACTCCAAAGGAATTACTTAATTTAAGAGCCCCTGGCTACACTCTTTTGAAGCATGTATTAAAGCTAGAAACTTAAAAAAAAAAAAAAAAAACATTAAAACACTGCTGCTGCTTGCGGAACCGAATAAAATAAACAAACAAACAAATAAATAAATAAATACGCATAAGATATAAACCATATTAACCTTTTTAAAATATGACAAATACACCTCCTGCCACTATTCTGTTTCCTCATTTAGTTCGTTAGCTCTTAACCGCTTAATCCTATTGGGCTGCAGGGAGGCCATCTCAGCCGACACTGGGCGAAGGCGGGGTACAACGTGGACATCACAGGGCAAGACACCATCATTTCCACTCACACCTAGGTGCAATCTTTGGACGGTAGGAGGAAACCTGCGCAAGCACACGAAAAACATGTAAACTCTGCACAGAAACACCCTCGCCGAGGCCTAGATTCAAACCCAGGACATTCTTGCTGTGAGGCAGACGTGCTAACCACTTGTGCCACCTCGTTATTTAGATGTCAAGGCTAAAATTGATCAATTATTTATAAACATGTACATGCACCAAGATGCTCCCGTGTACCACGTCCTGTGTAGAGCTTCCTGTTCTCTCTCTCTCTCTCTCTCTCTCTCCCTCTCTCTCTCTCTCTCTGAATCCTGATAGAACACCGTTCCCCAATCAGATGAGGACGATCTCACTGCTCACACTCTTGATCTCTCTTCAGAGTTCACTCACAGCTCTGGAACAGAATTAGCCATAAAACTATAAACCCTAGACAGGATATTACTCTTTACAATCATTATGTTTTGTCATGAAACATCTAGTAGGAATGATGTAAACGCACCACCTGGCAACAAAGTGTTATCAATATTTCTACACACTTTCTAACTTGGGCTTCAGGGGCTTCAAAGCTCCAACATGTCCACTTATACAAGTTTTAGCTAGAGTTTTGTGTCGCCCTGAACCTCAATTAAATTTTAATATTTATCCCACTGGAAAGATGAACATCATAATATCCGTCGGAATTTTATACTAGAGTTTATGGAAACCTCTCCATGTCAGAATGTTAACAATAACGATCTGCTAACGACAGCCCTACGTCAAAGGAACAGAGATGGGAATTCAGAGACGCGACAACCCTTTATTTTTTCAGGAATTGATAGGAAGCGGAATTCAAACGATACGTAGTTTACATCTTCAACTAGCGCCATCAGGAAATCAGCTCCTCATCATCATCATCATCGGCTCGCGTAAACACAAACTCGAAGCCAGCTTGACGTAAAGAGGACATTCCTTTCACTTTATAAGAATGTTTATTTCATGTTTCGCCATTCCCATCAACACTACCGTATGTGTAGCCCGCAATCCACATGAGATTGGCGTCATGCCGCCTTGCGATCTTGTCAATGGTGTTAGATCAGCGTCGTCCCAACATGCAACATTTTTTAAATAGGCAATTCCTTACATCTCGAGAATTTCCTCACGTTTAGGCGTTCTAAGTCTGCGAAACTCCGTAAAACTCCGAAGAATTTGTTTATGGTGGAGCAGTTCATATTCAGTGAATCATCTGGAAGCTTGTTTTATTAGAAAATATTGCACGTCGGCGGAAATAAAGTGGCTCCTTTAATAAGCTCTTTGGTCTAAAGACGCATTGAAATGAATTCTAATTTTAAAAAATAAAACCATTTTCTAGAATCCAATACACCACACAGTAAAGAACTCCAGAAACCAAAGTTCAACCTGAGTGAATGATGAAAACTAGTTCCAGGGGAAGCAAAGTTCAGTTCCTCAGATACGCTGTGGTGTGTGGCAACGAGGCGAGCCAGACCTAACCTGAATCGACTGGATTTCTCCATGGAGCATTTGTTTTTTTGGGTTTTTTTTAAAAGAATTTATGTAAAAGTCCACTTGATTCTCACTGAAGCTTCTTTTCTCACACAACAATTTGCAGCAATGGACTCAAGAGTCCCAGAATGCAATGTGGCTATACGACACTTTTGTCACTCGACTCTGCAAGTCAGAATGTGAAGGCATAGATGTCAGGATTAGCATGAAAGCTTTAGGAGATGAATGGTTTGAGAGGAGTGTGCGGAGAAGGAGGTGAGAGGAGAAAGCTGGTCAGACTAAAGCACTAAAGCACTGCTGCATCACTCGCTTTAAATAGAAATGGGGCACTTTCGGTAGAAAGGGCTAAATCCCACTGCACCACTATCAACAGGAAGTCAGAATGATATTTAGGAAACTGTTCAGTGTTTTCTGTTCAGTTATTCACTGAAGGCAAGGTGGACATCAGCGAATAGTGCTTGAGAGGGAACGCCGAAGGGGATATTCAGCGATATCCACCTCGTTTAAGGTGAATAGTTAGTTATACACGTGGATTTAGTTTACACTACAAAAGAACATTAGAAAAGCAAACTAAAATCAGATTTTTCTAGTTTATTTTTACATTTTTAATCGATTCAAGCTTCGTTTGTTTTGTGGATAATGTTTGTTATTGTGAAATAGCGAAGCAATCAGTTCTCATTTAGCATATAATAATAATAATAATAATAATAATAATAATAATATATCATATATTTCCCCTGGCTCATTTAATATCAGCACTGAAGTCTTTCAGAAGGGTGAGCCTGGGTGATATGGGTCTCGGTTTTGGTGTCTGAAATCTGGAACCTTAATTATTATAATTTAGCTTTATTCGTGCTAAAACATCACCTGGCAGTATCTTATCTCCACTAACATTTGTGTGCTCATTACACACACACACACACACACACACACACACACACACACACACACACACACACAAACACAAAACAATCCCAAACCTGCAGTTGAATTTTTGGATATTATTTAAAAAACGAAATCTAAATACCACACAGTATGAATTTTATATATAAATTCTATACATCTTCTACACAAAAAAACTTCTCTCTTTACATGCTACATGTTATTCATTGATATCTTCTGCTAGTATTATTTTTGATCTGATATTAATATTATATTATATTATATATATTTAGCTTGTACCAGACCATCATGTTGCTGGGAATTTTATTAAATAATATATTTTAATTAATATTTTTAAAAAATTTAATAAAAAAAGAGTGACTAAGAATAATGAGATCTAAGAAGGAAATAAAAAAAATACACAGGAAATAAAAGGACTGATCATACAGTATATGCTGAAATAAATTTGAATTTAATCCCATTTTATTTAAATGTATAACCACTGTACTGTATAAATTATTTATGTACAGAATTTCACTTGTTTGACAATTTATTTAATCAGAATTAAGGTCATTCAGTATGTGGCATATTACTATTATAGCTAGAAACTATGTTTATTATTAACATATATATATATATATATAGATAGATAGATAGACAGATAGACAGATATAACACATACTGTATTATTAATATTAATGGTTTTAATTGTTCACTTTTACAAAAGTTTATAACGTTTCGTGTTCAAGCACTAACACTAATAAAATTATTATTATTATTATTATATTTTTTAAAAGGACCAAAAAAGATTTTTCAAAGTAATTTTCTTTTTATGATGTTTTAGACAATGATTTTAAAATGTAGATATTAAAGTCACTGAGGAATCATTTCTAATTTAATTCACATGTAGAGTACGCACCTATTTTCCATTAAGTGTTATTAAATATAACGATGATCTTATTAGAACAAAGACGACTCTATTTTTAACTTTGATTCTCTGTAGATATACAGACGGAAATAATATCCTCTCGGGTACAAACTGCGCTACACTAACACACTCTAATATACCCCCCCTGAGGGCAAATTACTCCACTTCATGGTAATCATGTGAATCTGCATTCAAACAGCACTACAGTATATTAACGATGAATCGCTTAGTATCTGGTATGTAGTTTTGGGTGGCAGTAAACAAGCCAGCAAACAAATAAACAGGCTCCGGAATTTACTCGAATTATTTTCGAGTCTTCTTGTTTCCGGTTCTGCTCGCACCGTGACGTTGGCGTATGGCGGTCGGTCACGTGACGTTGATCTTCCAGCGTTAGGGGTTGGTGCGGTTCAGGAAGATAACTTAATACGAGTTGGTGTATAGACATAATAAATTTTTTTTCATTAATAATAACATTAATAATAATTGGAATAATAATAATAGTAGTAATAATAATAATAATAATTGGAATAATAATGATAATAATAATAATAATAATAATAATAGTAATAATAATAATAATAATAGTAATAATAATAATAATTGGAATAATAGTAATAGTAATAGTAATAGTAATAGTAATAGTAATAATAGCTAAAAGAAAGAAGAGTCTGGGGAGTTTGTTTTGATCTGGGAGAATAAATTCTATTATGGTGTCATTAAGAGAGAGGAGAAAAAGAGAAGAGAACAGAAAGAACAGCTGCTTGTAAGATCAGAACACAGCTGGAGGATATGAGACTGAGTGGTATATAGTGGATCATGTATCAGAGTTGTGGTGCACATCCTGAGAATCTGGATGATCTTACCTAATAAAAGTAATCGGTGGGTCTGTTTGTACTCCTTTTTGAGTTCTTTTAAGACGCGGTCAATGTTCTTACTGACTTTGCGCGCCTCCTTCTCGGCCTCCTTCTCCTCCACCACCAGTTTGTCCCAGTTCTTTGCTTTGTGGCTGGATGTCGGGAGGAGGTGTAGTCTCCGGCTGCGGTCCTTCCCGGGTCCCGAGGCCTTGTTGCCGCCTCCTCCTCCGTTCTGGATGAGCGCTCCGTCCGCGGCGGCGGTGGTGGTGGTGGTGTCTCCGGTGAGTTTGCTGCGCTCCCCGGTGGGGATCTTGCCGGCGGTGTCCCACTGGTGCGTGTGCGTCCGGCTGCCGGAGCGTGATGGAGACGCAGACGGCTTGCTGTTGCTCCCTCCGGACTCGTCGCGACGAGACTCCCCGACGACACGCGACGGGATGAGCAGATCGGGCGGCTGCTCTGGGTCTGAATTGGCGTTGGAAATGGTTCCACTGAGATCCCCGAACAGCCGGGGACGCAGACTATAACACAACCCCATGTTCCGCCGACTGGCCTAATAATAACAACAGCAGTGATGATAATAAAAATAATCCATACACACATGAACAAGGGATGAGACGCACGAGGAACATGAACACATCCTTAAACCACGAGCCTGGTCTAGCCTTGTCCTACATCCGTGCCTCGAACCCCCGGCGGATTATTTCCTCACATTTTTGCCTGTCATTTTGTGTTTTCTCGAGTCAACCTACGCTTTAAGTCAGTAACTGATCACCTGATCCCGTTGCGGACACTGCAGGTCCACGTTACCGTAAATAAACCAAGAGCGCACCCTCGAAAAAAGGACACCAAGAATCTTAATCAAATCTAAAGTGGCTTTCAGTTCAGCTTAAAGTAACATAACAATGTACTCACAGTAATGTCCTAATAGCTCATGTTCACAAGATATCTTTCTCTGAACTGTGATTATTACCCAATGTCTTCACATCTCACACTGACACAAGCAGCCTAATCGTTCACCAATTATTATCTAATCATCTCTGTAGCCTAATAATGAGATAGCAAGTCATCCAAACTTTCTGTTCATCATACTGATGGTGTTGAGTCCTCCACCTCTGTAACTTCACTCGTCTTCGCCCATTTCCAACTAATAATGCTGCAAAATCTCTGCTTTCTGGTTTCCATTTGTTCCATACTGATTACTGCAATTCCCTTTTCATCGGCCTTCCTGGAATGCACCTGTTCCTCGAAAGCCACCATCCTGCAGGTTTAATCTCCAACCGAAATTAAACTTAACGATTACCTCTTTTGGCTGATTAAAAATCTGTGTCTTTATGGAGGGAGGTCTCCAGGAACAGGGTGGCTGGCCAGTGTTACAAAAGCTACAGTATCTTCAGAACTCAGCAGCTAGAGCTCTCACCCAGCTCACATCACCCCCATTCTCTCTCAGCGACACTGGTTACCAGTTACATCCTACATAAAGCTCTTGATTCCTTACTTTTCATAATAACCTTGTCCCTCTATATCTTAGTGAACCCCTCACTCCTCCTTTCACTCTCAGGTCTTCTAGCGGTAATCTACTCACTGTCCCATGCACCAGATTTTCCACCCTGGGAGGTGATGGGCCGTATGTCCCCTAAACTCAGAAATTGTTCTCTTTCAAATCTGAAATACTTTCCTCTTCTATGAATCTTTCTCTACCCCCTTTACTCTGCTTCAAGTGCTTGTATTAAATTATTATTTTTTAATTACAGCAAGCATCTCATGGAATACAAAGTCATAAATATGAGATACCTTCTCTAATTGTGCCATGTGACTTCTTACTTTCCTTTATTTTTTAGCCCCAAGTGGTGGAATGTGCTTCCACCGTCCACACACCAACACTCAATTCGACTCAACTAGCTCCACCAAGTGTGTTTGGAGCCAACACTAAACATGCGTTACCATGCAGGGACGTGATAAACACACTGCATATATTCACTTAGAAATAAATTACATCAATATCAGAAGGAGAAGAAGAGGAACATTCCAGATATTAAAGTTATCAGACTACTACTATCATTACCTTAAATATAGAATATTTAATGTGTACACAGAATGTGGTGTTTTTAGCAAATAGTTGCAAGCTTGTATGATGAGTAAGTGGTGATACTTACCACCAGGAAGGTCATTATTTTCCAATAACAGGATGTCCTGAATACGTTGCATTCCTCAGCAGTTTGCCAACATGGGCCATCAAATAATAATAATAATAATAATAATAATAATAATAATAATAATAATAATAACAATAATCATCATCATCATCATCATCATAAATTAAATACTACTACTGCTACTATTTTGGTTAGGGTGCTTGGCTCATGATCAAGAGGTCGTAGGTTCATTTCCCTGTTAGACCCCCACCATGCTAGAACCCCTGGGCAAGGTCTTAACCACAAGTCTTACTCCACAAGTCTTACCTACAACTACTACTACTACTACTACTACTGCTGCTAATATGACTATAACTGCTACTACTACAACTACTACTGCTGTTGCTGCTGTGGCTATTACTACTATTATTACTATGACTATAACTGCTACTTCTACTATTACTACAACTGCTGCTGCTACTACCACTATAACTGTATTACTACCATTACTGCTACTGCTACTACTACGACTATAACTGCTATAATAATAATAATAACAATAATTATAATAATATACTATTACTACTACTACTGCTACTACAACTATAACTGCTACTACCACTATTACTAATACTACTGCTGCTACTATTACTACTACTACTTCTTTTACTACTGCTGCTACTACTATTATAACCGCTACTATTACTATTACTTTTACTACTGCTGCTGCTACTATTATCACTACAATTACTACTACTACTGCTACTACGACTATACCTGCTACTACTACTTTTACTACTAATACTGCTTATACTACTACTTCTTTTACTACTGCTGCTACTACTACTACTGCTGCTACTATGACTATAACTGCTTTTACTATTACTACTATTACTACCTCTACTGCTGCTACAACTATAACTGCTACTACTACTATTACTACTATTACTACTACTATTACTTCTTTTACTACTGCTGCTACTACAACTACTGCTGCAATTACTACTACTATAACTACTACTACTACTACTGCTGCTACTACCATTATGACTGTATTACTATTACTACCATTATTACTACTGCTACTACTATTACAATAACTGCTGTAATAATAATAACAATAATTATAATAATATACTATTACTACTACTACTGCTACAACTATAACTGCTACTACTACTATTACTACTATTACTACTACTGCTGCTGCTGCTACTATTACTACTGCTTTTACTTCTGCTGCTACACCTATTATTACTACTACTACTGCAACTATTACTACTAATATGACTATAACTTCTACTACTACAACTACTGCTGCTGCTATTACTAATACGAGTACTATGACTATAACCGCTACTACTATTACTGCTGCTGCTACCACTATTACTACGACTATAACTGCTATAACAATAATTAAAATAATATACTCTTACTACTTCTATGATTACAATTACTACTCCTACTATTACTGCTGCAACTACTATTACTACTACTGCTACTACTATTACAACTATTACTACTACTGCTACTACTATTACAACTATTACTACTACTGCTACTACTATTACAACTATTACTACTACTGC
>JAOUQZ010000044.1:453630-464732 GCA_028564935.1 Neosilurus hyrtlii | reverse complement strand
AGAGTCGGCTGAGATGGGCGCCAGCCTCCCTGCGACCCTAATTAGGATTAAGCGGTTCAGAAAATGACATGACATAACTGACACTACTATTACTGCTGCAACTACTTTTACTACTACTGCTACTACTATTACAACTACTACTACTACTATTACTACAACTATAACCGCTACTGTTACTACAATTACTACTACTACTGCCGCTAATATTACTATGACTATTACTGCTACCATTACTACTTCGACTACTACTACTACTACTACTAATAATAATAATAAATAATAATAATAATAACAACAATAATATTAATAATAATAATAAGCAAATTCATGATGGGTTTGGGTAAATGAGTTTTGAGACCCCCTTTGCTGGCGAATCCTACATCACGACACTGAATTCTGAGGCAGAGAAACAGAAATTGTGATGTTAGGAATCGGCGTGTAATTACACAGTACCATGAGCTCAGGATTTCTTTTATCAAAACTCTATCAACAGTAATTTTTTGTTGATATTAATAAAAATGGATAACATGAAAAGGTAGAAAGAAAACAACGCCTAGACACAATACATCCAGCAAACGTTCATGAAAAATAAATGAATATAATAAAAAAGAAAGCAATGTGTTTTTAATGATCATTTTGTTTAATGCATAAACATATTAAGTACAGAAAGAACAAGGGGTAAAAATCGACATGTCTGATACCAAACACTTCAATTCAGTCGTATCTTTTTTGTGTAATCCCTTAAAAATTTATATAGAAAAAAATATAGCAAATGAAAGAAGCAGTAATTTGGTCCAGGTTGTTTTCCCCCCCATCCCCCCCTTACTTTTCTCCTCCAACTTGTTCATGAGTTTTTCTTGGGTGGCCATATGAACCCCAGTCCTAATCTCAGAACCATGAATAAACTGTAGGGAATAAAAACACAGACGCAAATCAGACCCTTATTTCCTCACAGAATGAATGAGTAACTGTAATTTCTATTTCATTTGTCGTGTTGGATTAGCAGGGTAACTGTGAAATTACCTCGCACATGTCATCAACCCGGCAGGCATTATTTTCCACGAGCTCAGAAACCTCACTCCCATCACAGCCGCCAGCGTTCCATACGTCCCTAGTGGTGAGGCATTAAAAATGCAGTACATGATATCAATATATTAAAAAATTATTTAAAAAACAGCTTGTCATGCTATGGAGAAAACCTGCCAAGGCTTGGCGAGGGCATTTCTGTGTGGAGTTCGCATATTCTCCCTCTGCTTGAGTGGGTTTTCTCCAGATACTCTGGTTGCCTCCCACAGTTTAAAAGACATGCACGTTAGGCTAATTAGCTATTCCAAATTGCCCCTAAGTGTCAGAGTGTGTGTCAAAGCTTGGGTATTTGCCCTGCGATAGACTGGCGAGCTGTTCAGGGTGTACCCTGCCTTTGCCCAGAGTTGGCTAAGATTGGCTCCAGCTCCCCCACAACCCGAGTAGAATTAAGCTGTTCGGCAAATGAATGAATGGAGACTCCTCATATGTGAAACCATCATCCAAAGAATTTCACTGCACTGACGATAACGCTTTTTTCCCTTAACCTCGTTCTGTAGAGTTTCCGCAATACATTACTTTACAAAACAATAATATTTCAGAACGTACACATAAATAATTGAAAATCAATCAACACAGTCTGACCAATCAAATATGAGGGATCAACAGTGTTGTGTTATAAGATACAGTATAGTGTTAGACATCACTACTTTTTGTTGCCTTACCAAAGGAAAGCCAGATGTTTTTTGGATTCTGAGTCACCTGTAACGAACCAAGAGCTGCCAAAAACCCAAAGACAAGTCCTCCAACTAAGGACATGACGCTTCCTGAGAAAAAAGAACAACCAGATTCAAGTAGACATAGTGGCTAACTTAAAGCATCCTATTCTATAAATGTATACCAGAATACAACAATTCCTACACAATAACTTTTGTTTTTTATGTCCCTGTGAGTTTCTCTCCAGTTTCACTGGTTCAATATCCATCCATGTGGTTTAAGGTGAAGATTTTAAGGTCGTATAATTTGGATTAAATGGAAATAAAGCTCAAATATAATACAAGCTTGCATGTCTTTTCACATTAAGTACTGCTTATGACAAAACATACTGCACAGTAAAATTCACAGTGTGATTCATGTGTATGCATCAGTAAATTTACGGGAGTAGTTTGCATATGAATGAAAAGTGGGATATACCAATTATTCATGTAAGTGAGCTGATGTTTGTCTGATCCATATAAACAAAGTCGCATACGATTTGTATTTGTGCCTGGTTTTATTTTATTCAGAAGTTTCCTAGTGTACACCTGATTTGTTAGTTTCATATCAGAATACTGTTATTATTGTCATTATTTTGCTTTAATACTAACAAAGTCTAAATACTTAGGAAAGTCTTTTCAAATTGGCGAATGCAAACAGATTTTAGCAGATTGTAACTTCGAAAATGTAAGTAAAAACCACCTGATAATGAAAATATACACGTTTACATGTGAGCGAAGCGCTCGGCAAGCTCGCTTTTCATTTCTCTTTGCGTTTAGGGTTAGAGCTAAGACCGAGGTTATTCTCTACTATTAATTAGTAGCATTCGTCTTTTTTTTTTTTTAACAAGTTATAGCAAATCGTCAGAGTGCCAGTGTTCTGTTATTCAAATAAAAAAGGAGAAAATGCTGATGAGAGAAAAAGTGCTAAACTGCTGAAAATGCTGCAGTCTGAAAACAATTCCCAAAACTACAGGATTTTCTCTTCATCTTCATCTTCATCATCTTCAAGGATTTTCTCATGTTTCTTTAATTTCCATTCTAAGGAAGCGTCAGAAAATCTTTGCTCTCCGTGAAACACACTTTGGATATGCAAATGAGCAAGACGACCTCGATGAATATGCAAATTACACGACGACGTCACCCGGTAACTTCAGGAGTCCTGTTTGAGCATGCGCGAACTACTTTCCCCTGAAAATGTACATAGAGTAACAACAACAAGCAAAAAGAAACTGTGCAGAGAGCACAAAACTTATTTACTCTTCCACAGTAACCCCAAATAGGTCATAAACGCGACTTTTAAACAGTTAGTGGAACATTACCTGCTTTTATGTAACCAATAATGCCTCCTGTTGCTGTCAGTGCAGCGAAAACATACCCGAGCCAATCTACAGCCATGCCTAAGTGCTTAAAAATCCGAATTAAACCTAACTAAACAGCACCAGCACAATATACTAAGCACACCTGCAACACAACAAGCCATGAATTAATAAACAGGTAACAGTTAAAAGTCCCCGGATGTATTCGTATTGCCCTCCATTATAAGTTGCAACGAGGACATTTCAAAATAAAAGTCTCAGCACCTCAGTTCTCTGGCTGTATTAAACACCCCAATGCTGCTGAATTTTTAATCTGCTATGGTCTGGAGCTCCTAAATATTTTTTTCTAGAAGCAACTCTGACAGCAGCGCCACTACAAAACATATGATTATATATTTTTGTATTAAAGGAGCAATTTGTATTTTTTTCTTCTTTTACTAATCATACAAGAAGGAAATATAGACTGAGAATAGACTGAAGATATTTATTGAAGGAGTCTCCAATGTCAGTGATCTTCGAAAACTTACAGCGGCAAGTAATTCTACTCTTTTTAAACGGGGTAAAGAAGGCATGTTTATCAAAACCAGCTCCATGATCATCATAGATAACGTTCACATAGATATGCAACATATAGACTTCCTTTAGTAACCCAGGTGGTTTTTTGACAACTCTGCAATCTGCAACTGTATACTGTAGTATCTCTTAGAGGCAGTGTGAACACAATTTCTTTTTGAAAGCAAAAACAGACACTTATTATAAAATAATGACACTAACAACCTGTTATTAATATTATATTTCACGTTATATAGCGGATTCTGGTTTGTTGGAAGCAGCAATATAAATAACAATGCAGACACACTTCAAGCCAAGTGTACATTTGAACTTTTTTTTTTACAGACAAGGAGAACAAATAATTTGTTTATAAAAAGCCCTCCTGTGTTAATAAAAGGTCCAATATGTGTATGTCCCCCTATATTGGCTAAAATACACAGAAAAAAATGCAACATAATTTTTCTCATTGCACTTTCTGTTTTTTCTTCTTTTTTCCTTGTTTCTTTGCCGAACTCTCTTCTTCCACAATCACTTCCTGCGTACTAATCCTCACTCTCTTGTTTTTGGGTGGCAGTATCACTTGATTATCAGCTGGAAAACAAAAATATACAAAAATTACCATAAACTATTCACAGAATATGGAACAAAAATAAAACAGATTGTTTTCCAGAAATTCTCCGTTTTTGATTAGGGAACATACATAGAGACGTTGCAGGCTTCATGTCTGACTTTTCTTCCTTCGTGCTGGTTCTCCACACGGACAGACAGGTAAGTCGAGCGGTGGTGTTCACCTGTCCCAGCAGACGCACTGCTTCCTGCCTCTGTAGGGGCCATCATAAAGCATGTTATTAAAAGATACCTTAAGAAATATTTTCTATTTTACGGTGTACTTGGACAAGTTGTAAATAAAGTTCATGGTCATTTTGAAAATCCTGATTCTAATATTCCTTTTCTTTGTGTAAGCTAACACTTCGCTTCCTACCTGAATCACAACTTTTTTGGGTGATGCTATGAATGTTTCAATCTGGTATTAATTACAAAATGATTCTCAACAAGATGGTTTAGTTGCAAAGGAGCTTTAAGTAAGAAAGGAAAGGGAAGAAGGGAGGAAAATGCCAGCAAGTCGATAAATTTACTAAGTAAAATTTGATAACTAAATTAAAAAAAAGCATGATGTGGTAGCAATAAATAAAAGGTAATAAGGAAAATAAGTAAGGTAATAATAAATTAATTAAACAAAAGTAGTAAGTAAGGTAAAGTTTCACTTATGTAAAGCGAATAAATAAATTAGTATCATCCAGAACGTAGACGTTATCGCACCTCTGAACTGAAGTCCCACAGCTTGATGAATCCATCGTTAGATGCAGTGACCAAGACACACAAGTCATTCAACTCAAAGCTTTCCAGGGCTTTTACTCTAGAAAAATTTACATAACCAACAACATGGGAGACAGAATGGTTATGTCTTCAAATGACAAAGTCATGGCTTTACAACATTTGCACAAGTATAGAGCTATTCTATAAAGTATAAAACAAAGCAAAACTAACCTGTTTTCATGAGCTTTGAACTCACAGATGCACTTTTCTGAAGTGAGATCATACACCTGTACATGTTCATCATCCCCTGCAATGGCCAGCAGCGTGTTCTGGATGGCATTGTAATCCACAGGGTTAATTATAGAACCCATACCTTTATACACCATTATACAAACAGTTTTCTCTGAATCTCAGCGTATGATCACAAACATTACGCCCCCGAGTAGGACATTTTAATAACGAAGGACACATTATAAAGAATATCACTAGACTGGAGACTGAGACAGGACAGGTTTATATAAATCTACTAAAATCAACAGTTTTAAAATTAGACTAACTAAATCAAAGATTTCTTTGAAATTCTATTCAAAATCTATTTGTAATACTAGATACGTTTTAATTTGATAAAGATAGGTATGAAGGAAACATATAAAGCAGTGGTGTCAAACTCATTTTCATTGAGGGCCACGTCACTAAATTTCAAGGTGATCGAGGGGAATAATCACTGAGCATCTAGCCATGCAACCATGAAATCCACATGGCAAAATTCGTCCACTTTTCCTTTATTCACTCGCATTTTCTAACAGCGAGACAACAAACTAGCATGCAATCTTTCTTAAGTCATCAGTGACTAGCTGTTTACTTAAAATAGACTGCTGCCACCTAGTGGAAGGATGATGAATTAGGTTCCATGGTTCTTGTGGAACAGAAAACGAGTAAGGTATTATACAAGGATTATAAGTAATGTATACGAAGTAACAATAACATCGCGAATAAAAAAAATAGAAATGTATAAAAATGAACCTTGAGAAATCTGACAGATGAAATCCTCTTGCTGTAGCTAAAGGTGCTGACGATACTGGCAGACTCCAGATCGTAAACGTCCAGTTTATCATTTACAGCTACGATGTACTTATCTCCTGCTGGCGACCAACGTACGATCTGTGCATCTTTACAAATGATAAAAAAAAAAAAAAAAGAGAGAGAGAGAGAGAAAAAAATTCACATCATGAGACTGTACCATGCATGACAGAATTTTTAAATATATATATTTTTTTTTAAAAAAATTTTTAAAGCTTACTTTGTTTAATATTCTTGGTAAAAGCTGCCCTTCCTTCAATAAGATTCCATGTTCTGTAAATGTATATATTTAATATATATATTAAAAAAAGCACCAAAAAAGCACAATAATGGGTTCTTTACCTCAGCTTCTTGTCCGTTCCGACAGACAGAGCAAGTTTTCCAGTTGGATGCAATGAAAGGGAAGTCACATGACCCCTATGAAGACAATACACCATTTCAGCTGATGATCAACAAACACAAGACAGCAATAACTCAGTGAAACTTACATGTGCGCGTTGATGGATTTCAGACAGTCCCATGTCTTTGTGCTCCACACACACAGAAGGCCGTCCTCCCCACCGCTCAGTAAGTGAGACGTAGAACCAAACTCCAGACACGAGATAGTACCTACAAACACACACATACCTTTCACCATGCTCTCCATCAATTACTAATAACCTTGAATTCAATCCCCAACTATAAAGACAGAATCCCCCACACACACACCATCATGATGTAATAACGCTCCATGCTCCGTTCTCGTCTTCATGTTATAGAGTTGGATGGTTTCGTCTTTGCTTCCTGTAGCAACAAACTCTTCGCTGGCTGCCACCGTGGTTAGGCTCGCTGTGTGAGCATGGTGTGTGAACACTGCCTCTAATCCCCATTCCTACAGGACATGAAGGAATCATTGCAAAATTGCAGAAATGTGGATAATACTCCAACACTGAGCACACCATATACCTAAAGTCATTATCAGCATGATATATAAATATATATCTGTTCTAAAGCTATAAAATGACTCTTTTATGTGTCAGAATACCCAAGTAAATATACTTCACTAAAAGGTTCCAAAGTGGTACAATATAAATAATGATGATTTTTAAAACCTTTCTGTAAACAAATTTGGCCTTTTAGTTATTTTATCAACATTATATGCACACACACATACATACATACACACACACACACACATATATATATATATATAAATAATATATATATATATATATATATATATGATGGTGATGGAAAAATTATTAAAAAAGAAAAAAGGGCAAATGCAAATTTTTTTAGGGAATATTTCTCATTGTTTTGGAGTACAATTCCAAATAACTTTCCTTATTATTTAAATGCTTTTGTAATATATAATAAAAATGAACACACATACATACATACATATAAATACTTTTACATTTTTGTACAATTTTTTTTGCTGTTTATGTATTTATTTTTTCCCATTAAAAAAGGAAATCACAATGAAAGATAAATGTGTGCAATAACAATAATATATAATGGAATATCACTAACTTTCAATAAACTATTTAGAAATGTTTTTCATATTAATGGTGTAAAACAGTGTATTGTTGTTGTTGTTGTTATTTTTATCATGTAAACATTTAAGTAAGAAGTCCCCAGAAGTTCATACTTTCTGAAGTTTACCTGCAACAGGACAAGATTTAAGTTCATAAGGCTGCTGTGGGAATAAAATCCACCAAAATAAGAGCTTTAAAGTCTTTAGTGTTTAATCTGTTCAGGGAATCAAAAGGTTGATAAGAAATATAAGACCTGTTACCTGTTCTCCAGGACACACTCGGTACCCAAACACAACCTGTTCATAACTTCCAACAACCAATTCCACTAAATCCCCCATTTCAGTCAACTATTATCCTCAATCCAGTCATTAATCACAAAAAAACAACTTCCCAAACCATGTGCGTGGTATTGACCCCGGAAATCGTATGGAGTTCATTTCCTGGTCACGGCTCCAGTCAGCACGTCAAAATAAAAGTCTTAACTGTTGTTACCGTTATTGTTAAAAAATATTTCTCCAGTGTTAAAAACAGCCCTGTCTACTAAATATGCTCAGTTTAATTTCCCTGATATACATTAAAAAACTTTTAATATCCTTTCATGAGTGAAATCGAAAAATCTCTTCATTCATTCATGTATAAATCAAATATACTCAGAAGAAGAGTGTAATCAAAAAGTATAATCACTTCAGAAAGCTAAAATCTTTTAAAGAACCATTATTTCCACTTTCCGACATCCATGTTACTTGACAAAACCCTTCAACAGTTCAACTTGTTATGACTAAAACGTGTACTTGTGAACACAAATCAGCACGACATCCATGAATTTATTTGTCGAAGTGCATAAAATGTCAAAAATAATGTCGGGTCCATTGTTGGAGCAAAACATGAGATTTCAACTGTATTATCTGCTGATCATTTTAGGTGCACACAATGACATAGAATTTAATATTATAGCATTAAAGAAAAGATATAATGTATCGATTAATAATTTATAGATTTTTGCCTTATTAATAATCATTTTATCATCTTTTCTTCTTGAATTAGGGTATTCTACAATAATATTAATTCATTTTCTGAACCACTTAATCCTAATTATGGTCGCGGGGAGGTTGTCGCCCTTCTCAGCCGACTCTGAGCAAGGCCTGATCTACAAGAATATAATTACATTTATTTAAAATATTTCTATAATATAATTCAAATTATATCTGGAAAGATTTTTCTCAGACATACGAGTCCAATAAAAAAAGAAAATGAAGCATTAAAAGAATATACACAAGAAAATCACTACTTTATTATGTAAAGATAAACAAAGGCAATTTGACATCTGTCTCTGCTTCGTGTTTGAACCTGAGGAAACCTGATGAAATGAAATCTGATCTGAAATATATCTCTTTCATTCTGAGCGCTGCTGTGTATCCACAAGTGTTGATGGTGTTGGTTTCTCAGTAGATAAGGGCTTTACAGTCTCCTCTGGGCTTCTTAATCTTGTCATAGTTCTTGCTGATGACGTCAAACAGCACGGCCTGGAATAGGAAGCAGAATCGGTAAATATGTTCGGAGCGTGGAATTAAAGTGCCAGTGTGTGAAGGATTGTGTGTAAAAAAGGAAACGTACGTATGTGTTGCGAATCTCCAGAACCACGATACGCAGCTCACAGTACTGGTGTTGATCCAACTCATGAACAAGCTGTCTGTAATCACCCTGGAAGAGTAATAAACAGGTATGTTTCTGTAGTAATGATTCATCCGGCAGACATATGTACTATTCAGTTCTCTTGTCCAGTGCTTAGTTCAACCACTTTGGGGGTGAGTTGGGGTAAGGGTCCTCACTGCAGCCTGCGTGATGGGGAGGGGCAGCGTGAGATGTGGGCAGAGCAAGATGTGGGTGGACCAAGATGCCCCACTCTTAACATGGAAGAGCATCTACAAGATACACCTTAATTTTAACCCTAACCCTTTGAGGATGTTACAAACGCCATATATGGTAAATGCTAGCTATCTTGGTCCGCCCACATGCCACCCTTGCTCCATCTCATAGGACGGAGGGACAGATATTTTCTGCATGTCATTCTGGATTTGCCGTATCAGCTTCACGCATCTCGATCTGGATATTTTTGCCCTTTTTTTCGACCAATTTTCGCCAAGTATCCGAGGTCAAATTGCGGACAGGCAACAGGCACCCCTTTATCCAGCAGCACTCTCCAGCTCCTCCTTGGGGATCCAGAGGCGTTCCTAGGCTAGATGATGTCTATAATCCCTCCAGCAAGTTCTAGGTCTGCCCTGGGGTTTCCTCCCAATTGGTCTTGCTCAGAAAACCTTTAAAATTGAGGTAACCAGGAGGCAATTTCTTGAACCACACCAGCTGACTCCTTTCAACACAGAGGAGCATCGGCTCTACCTCAGGTTCCACCTGGATGTCTGAGCTCCTCAGCCTTACCCCTAAGGCTGAGTGCAGGCACCCTCCAAAAGAAAACTAATTTCAGCCACTTGTATCTCATTGCTTCTTAAACTGGCTCTATTTATAGCCTTATGTAATAAACTTGTTTTGTTAACAATCTACAACAATAAATGTAAATTTACACAGATATAATGTACAGTGTGTCATTCTTAAATCGATACAGTATTATTATTGTTGGCAATTTGCCAATATCAGAAGCTAATCAACTTTGGAGTGGTAACATCTATCACATCACCGTGTTGTTGATTAATTTTCCATTACAACATGACCCAATGGAAAGTCATGTCACATATGACCTCTCAAAATAAGCAGAATTCTCACCACATGTGGCTGTTTGGAAGCCTTGGCGACGGCATCACCTCTCTCGCTGTAATACCTGAACACAAAACAATACATTTTTTAAATATTCTGTTTGAATTAAACTCTAAAACAGCATAAAAAAAAGCATAGCTCTGGACACTACTCCTCCCCACCAGCAGTAGCTGCAACTCCACCATCACCTCTGCAGTGTTATTCTATCAATCTTTGTTTGTATAGTTCTGTGGTTTTGGACCTGAACTGTCACTTACTTTGTGATCTGTGTCTGGAATCCTTCGATCTTGGTGCGGGTGTTAGTAAGCAGCTCAAATACCTTTTCCTACAAGTCACCATCGTATCAGTAATCACATATTTTCATATTTCAATCAAATATTAAAATATATATATGGACAACTCCTTCTTAAATTTGAGAATCACCTGCACGGCGACACCAAAGTTGTTCCCATCCTCAATCCTGGGGATCTGCAGTTGTACCCACATGGACACCTTACACAGAGATGTCAAGTTATTAAGGACATCATTTCCAATAGAACTCTCCATAAATATAAATTCAGTGTGCAGCGCCTTGCGTAAGAGTTCTCTCTTGAATGGAAATGGATTTCATCAGGACTGATGGTCAAATTATACCAAACAAATTCAGAACTACTTTTCATACATTTATTCATTCATTCATTTTCTGAACCGTTAATTCCTAATTAGGGTCACGGGGAGGCTGGCGCCCATCTCAGCCGACTCTGGGCGAGGGCGGGGTACACCCTGGACAG
>JAOUQZ010000044.1:408755-438072 GCA_028564935.1 Neosilurus hyrtlii | reverse complement strand
TAAATATATATATATATATATATATATATATATATATATATATATATATATATATATATGTATATGATACGTATATATTAGACGATCTGAGATGAGGTGCAGTCACAGCAGCTGTTTTTTATTTTAATGTTCAGTAAAATATCCTTCAGTCACACTGATGAAGGTAAACAGTCTTGACGACACACTAGTGATAGTGTTTTATCAGCAGTAACCTTTGAGCTCGCTGTGTGTGTGTGTGTGTGTGTGTGTGTGCGTGTGTGCGTGTGATTTAATGTGAGATGCTTTTGATCAATGTTATCAGAGGTGACTGATAAGAATTACACGACTGTTGAAAATCACTGGATGTTCTGAGTGCAGAGAAGTCAGGTCTTGCATAAACATTATAAACATTTATGAACTTCTGAACAGGTCAGGTGTGTGTGCGTGTGTGTGTGTGTGTTCATATGGGCGTGCCTAATGCAGCAAAATTTACCACCTGTATCCCAGCACATATTAAGATAAACTCTCAATCAATCAAATGTAATGCTGTCACGAGTCTCTGTAGTAATCCTTGTAACATACGTCATAATGAAGCTCCTGATCAAATCACGTCTCCTTGCAGGAAACCGATTAATTTACTGTCCACTGAACAAGCTGTTGCTATAACAACGACGCACCATTGTAAACACCTTCTGACCAATCAGAACCCAGACCCCAGCAGCACTGCATTACAAGACAGAATCCACGTAGCTAACGATAAATATTATGGTTCTGAAGTGATTTTTAAACCAGGCCTTTGGCTGCCACACAGCTCACAACATGGTGGGTCTATGGGAGGGAGGAACCAGGGCTCCTCTTCAGGCTGGGCCCGACCGGGCTCCATGGGCAGAAGCCCGACCACCAGGTGCTCACCTTTGGGCCCCTCCCCCAGGCGGGACCCCAATAACCCGCGTCCGGGCAAGGGAAACTGCGTTTTTGCTGAATTTTAAACAATTAAAAATGAAAATCACAGAAATACGAGAGGACTGAAGGGTTTTTCATGATTATTTTTTATTTAAATCAAGTCCAAAAAGTACAATGGAGAGGGAAGACAGTAGGAATGTACAGTGACTTGTGCTTGCTTGAAAGGTAGTGTACAGTCAAGAACCCACTCTTCCCCTCTTGTCTCGATTCGACGCTCAGAACTGAAAGCTGAACTGACGAATCAGAGCAGAGGTGGGAGGGGGTTAACAAAAAGATCTTCAAATGATGTAAGGGAATGCAATCGAGAATGGAAAAGGATCTTCCCAACCTGATACAGGTTACAATGCCGCTCCTGCTCCGCAGCACACATGCACCAGGCCTGAATTTTCTTCAGTACTATTTTAATAGAATAAAAAGCTAGGGCTGAGTGATGTGACACAAAAATAATATTGCCATATTTTCCTGACTTTTTCATCTTGGCGGACAGGGGGCGCAGGGGGCGCAGGGGGCTTGTTCAGGCTCATCATCATCATGGACACCGCCCATAAACACATTCCTGCTAACGATATATAGCTAGCAGACAATGACGATACAGATGGTCTTATCGCAATCTTTTTTTTTTTTTTTCATATATTGCTCAACCCTAATAAAAGTGCATACATAACATACATAGAACAGAAAAAACACCCGGCCCATCTCTGACATGGCTCTAACACTATTGCTGAAGTGACTGCATTGAACCAATCACACGATCCTGCGCTCCCATACCGCTTTTAAAACACACAATGGTCACATGATTAGTGGATCGAATCTATAACTAGTCTCACTAATGCAGAAATGAAACCTTGCTGTGGAACATTTCTTCTATACATGTCTTTCAAGTCGCCACCTAACACGCCAAGTCGCGAGCTTAGCTGTTAGTAATCATGTACAGAGGCAAAGCTAACAAGACAAACATTCGATTGTGAAACTTTTTTCCAGCGAGACCGTGTTCAGAGCGATATCATAGCGCAAAAACGCTCGTTAAAAAAAAGAAAAAACCTTTCTCTTCGACATTTGAGAACGGAAAAAAGTATCAAAGTAGTATTTTTTTAAAGGAGAGGTGTATGAAAGGCACGCCAGGATCCGTCCTCTGTCTGAGCCGTAGATAAACATATTCAAGACGTGGACAGCCGAGACTCCTTGCGTTAATTTTTTTTTTCCTTCTGAGAGCAATTTTTTTGGTTTGTTTTTAAATCCACGGCTGAATTTACTTCATCAAACTACCTTCATGAGATAAATAATAATCAAATCCAACAAGAGCTCAACCCAGCCAATAAAAGTGGCTTCACTAGCGGTAAACAATACGTGTGCAAGCTGTCATGTAACAATTTCGGGCAAAGAAAAAAAAAAAAAAAAAAAAAACCTTAACCATTTTGTTTAGAGAATGACTCTATGTCCGTCTCTGTCTCTAACCCTGCGCTCATGCTAGCTAGCAACATGTAGTCGTGTGGCGTTTCTATCACAACCAAGACTGATAATGCTTGTAGGTGTGGCACCAGCAGCTTTTTTTTTTTTAAATTACAAACAAAAACAATATAATCTCATTATTAATTGAAAAAACAAACACAAGCGCTAATCCATGTTTTTTGTCCGAGCTACGCTTCTTAGCAAACTAGCAAAGCAAGCTAGCTCTATCATGAAGTGATGCAGGCAGAAAGGAACGCTGCGAGTGTGGAACTAAGGAAACGCAGGCACACCGGTCAGGATCGTTCGGTGCAATGACGTGTTACGGCTCCGCGTCTCGTACGCGCAGGTTAGGGATCACCGCGTGTCGCTTGCTAGAGTGAATGCAGGGGATGTATGGAATATGTATATTTCTGGTCCAAGCAGAGACACATTCTTTTGTCTCATACACAGTAGGTAAACCCTTACACACACACACACAGCCTAAACCCTTATGTAAGATTTTGAGAAGCACTGAAGTCTGTGCTGAATGACGTGATCATTTCCAATACACAAACACACCGGAGTTGAAAAAATAACTTAGCACGCGCGCTCACACACACGCACACAAACACACATACATACACATCCACCTACACCCCGCCCACACACCCGCCAACTCCCCACCCACACACTTCTGTGGGGATAAAAACTATACTGACACCAGTCAAGGTTTAAGCACACCCAAAATCTCTCTCTCTCTCTCTCTCACACACACACACACACAGATCCGAGGGTTGGTGGAATGGTTCATTTTTGGTTCTTGAGCTGGTTGGAGAGCCAGTCGAGGCCCTCATAGAGACCGTCCCCATGTGTAGCGCACGTCGCCTGAATGTACCAGTTGCGGTTTCGTAGTGAATGGAGCCCCAGCTTGTCTGTGATCTCGGCCGCATTCATCGCGTTCGGCAGGTCCTAGAAAACAGCAATCAGATGGTCCGCGATTAAATGACATTATTCCTCCCAACACTGCGCACATGGAATAAAAGGGTCAGGATCCTCCGGGAAAGGAGCCAACCACAGGAGGCTCCTCCCTCCAATTAAACAGCTTTACAATCAAAAGGAAAGAAATAACACTTTTTATAATAAAATAAAATAATAATGATAATAATCACCTGTTTGTTTGCGAGGATGAGGAGGACAGCATCACGTAGCTCATCTTCTGCCAACATCCTTGTCAGTTCCTCCCTCGCTTCATTCACACGCTCTCTATCATTACTGTCCACTACAAATATCAGCCCTGACAGAATGAGAGAGAGAGAAAGAGAGAGAGAGGAAGGACAGGCAGAGAGAGAGAGATGGATAGACAGAGGAAGGACAGACAGAGAGAGAGAGAGAGAGAGAGAGAGAGAGAGAGAGAGGCAGATGGGTACAGACGGGAGTGTGAGAGAGAAACAGACAGACCGAGGGAGAGAGAGAGATGGGTGTAGACACAGAGGGGGGACAAAGAGAGAGGGAGAGAGAAAGGCGGGAGCGAGGGAGTGAGAGAGGGATATGGATAGAGACAGGTGGAGAAAGAAGGGTGGGAGGGTAAGAGAGGGAGAGAGAGAGAGAGGGAGACAGAAGGGGAAATGGAGAGAAAGGGGGAGAGAAACAGAGATATATAGAGAAAGAGATATATAGAGACAGAAAGTGTGGAATATAGATTAAAAGTTCAATTATAAGGAAATGTAGCTTCTGGGCAAGTATTATAAAGTAAGTAAAGGTGTGTGTGTGTGTGTTACCTTGTGTATTCTGAAAGTAGTGTCTCCACAGCGGTCTGATTTTGTCCTGCCCGCCCACGTCCCACACTGTGAAACTGATGTTCTTATACTCCACCGTCTCCACGTTAAAACCTGCACACCATCCATTCAAAACACAAACACTATGTGTGAAACTGTCGCTATGGTGACGCTTTCTGTTCACTGAGGTCCACCTTACATTTATGGAAGGAGTCTCCAGTGTCAGTGCTTTAGAAAATTACTGTGTGTAAATCATGAAAATACTCCATCATGGGCCATTATAAAAAATGAAACTAATAAGACTAAAATAATTTTTGTGAACAAGCTGTCCTAAACTGACGGTAATGCTAAGGCTACAAACATGAAGGTCAGATAAGACAGAAGATGGCAGCAGTAACAGTCAGGGAGCAGGTTTTCATCCAGTGTTGACACCAAGTATTCAAATTCATCGTCTAGATGAAATGTGTGTGTGTGTGTGCACAAGCGCACCTGCCTCCTTCTCTTCACTCACACTTTGTTTTACATTCCAGCTCTGGACACACCCTCAAACAAGACAAAGAAAGAATAATAGGGTGAGTTTGCGTACCGATCGTGGGGATGGTGGTTACGATCTCGCCCAGCTTGAGTTTGTACAGAATGGTGGTTTTGCCAGCGGCGTCCAGGCCCACCATCAGTATCCTCATCTCCTTCTTCCCAAACAGGCCTTTAAACAGATTCGCGAAGATGTTTCCCATCCTCTCCTCTAAAAGCTGACTGGAAAAAAAATAAGTCATCAGTACACGATTGTGATCCGACCACAATAAACACTAGCAGATCACTTCATTACACACATGACAAAACAACAACAATACGAGGACAACTGGTCCATGATATCAGGGATTACACATTTGGTCAAAAATATTCATTTTAAGCAAAGTTAAACAATCCCAGATCTAAAGGTCAACACCATTTACTCAATAGTTATAGTGATGATCCAACAGCCTTAGGGAACAGATCTCTAATTGGTCATCTACCATGTCAATCAATCGACCTGTTCGTGTCAGAGCAGGCGGGTCTTACTCAGGTCTATTGTCATTCATACCAACAGTGCTTACGATTTCAATAAATTAACACAGAACAATACAAAAATACATTATTCGTATGACGTTCTTTTGGATTTACAAAGCTGAAAGGCCAACAACAACAACAACATTAAGATAAACACGGTAAAAAACTGACAAACCCGAGTTCCTTTAAGCTAACCTGCTAGCTCATTTATATTACTGACTATTCAGCCGGCTAGCACGCGAACTGTCAGGAATATTAACGCCATTATTACTTAATAAAATAAATTAAGATTTGTTTCCCCCAGAAAGTTAACTGTCAATTCGCGTAGTCTGCTGGTATGCTACCTGACAGGCAACCCAGCTGTTAGCTACGTAAGCTATTCTTTTTTTCCTAACCCACCCGTATACTGACAGATCCCGCCTCCTGTCCTCAGATTGGTTCATATTTTTTCCCAAGCAAGGAGCACTGGTTAAATTATTGGCCCACTGTTCGTTATTGTAGCTGTTTTAGCCAATGAATGAACAGGAGGTGGTATCTGTCGCAATGTGGGTGTGAGGAGGAAAAACAAGACCTAACTTATCTATCTGACTGTGTCACACTAAATTAACGTCTTCCGACAAACTAAAAAAACAGGAACAACAGAATTATGATATCGGTGAACTTACGCAGAGGTTGTTATAAACGAAAGTTCTTTCTGAGTAAATTAAACTCGTAAACGAGGCTTCTGGAGACTTATCCGTCACCGCGAGTTGCACTGCTGTCACGTCAAAATGGCGTCATGTACACCTCACCGACACCAGCTTAACAAACCTCGCCCACTTTCACTGGCTTGACCAATCGTGTTAATGAAAGCTGGGTTTTTACACCGCCCCCACCAGCTACGCTCCAATAGGAACAAAGCAGGAAGTCATCTTTCCTATTTGTTGCCACAAGTGTCGACACACCTTAAATAAGTGTTAATACTGGTAATGTGTATTCAGATCTCACCCTTGTTAAAGAAAAAACTCGATTCTGAATCACACTGAATGTGTATCTGTTGAACTCTGTGAGATTTATTTTATTATTATATAAATTATATATTATTATTTGAGATTTGATTGTGATTTTGTTACTTCATGCAAGTACGGTGGCCAGGAAGTGCAAAACAAAAATACATTTTAAGAAAACAAAAATACATTTTCAGAAAACAAATTTACAAACGACTGCCTTCTTGGAAAGGGAATGTACCAAATCCCGGAAGTGATGACATAAGTCACTCAGTCTGTTCTGGCCGGAAGTGTACAAATGTAGTTATTAAACTGTGTTAGGAAATGAATGACTTGTTTTCTAGCTGATATATTTATGTGAGACGATGAGGCTGTATCGCTATTAGGAATATTTTTCTCACCAAATGGACAATATTTCATGTGAAATTATGCAGCCTCACAAGTCGAAAGTGCAGGAAAGACATTCATCCTCGTTAAAGATCCACAGCCTCCAACCCAAACATTCAATTTCAGCATGTGTGATTAGTACAAACAGATATCTCCTTAACATTGGTTTACTGCTGCAATCAAAGGCTACAATAATAAATGGACCTGCAAAAAATCCCATCAATATTAAATAAACGAGACAAACAGGAAGCCTTGATAAAGGGCCCGGGTTCGAATCCCGCTACGCTCATTGTAATTATTAAGTTGGTTCATTTTATTTATTTATTTTTGCTCTTGTATTTATTTTATTCAAATAATTTTGAGACATGACACGTTTCACTTTATTGTAGATCAAAGGGGAGACCAGATTTCACTCTGAACGAAAGGAGTCGTCTTCACTAATCTGCAGAAGTCAAACAGAAGTAAAAGGTAAATGTCGGCGAAATGGGCGAAGTGTAAACATCTGTAAACCAATGTCACCAGTTAACATGAAAACCAGTTAAGCCGGAACACCGTGTTAACAGAGTGAAATCTGGTCTCCACTTTACTATAATAAAATTTGCTAAAAATGAATGAATAAAATCCTAAATAATTACAATGAGTGCAGCGGGATTCAAACCCGGGCCCCCCGCGTTAAAAAATACAACTAACGAATCATTTTGTCCTGTTTATTTAATATTGCAGCAGTAAACCAACGTTAAGGCGATATCTGTTTGTACTAATCATACATGCTGATATTGAATGTTTGGGTTGGGGGCTATGGTTCTTTAACGAGGATGAAGGTCTTTCCTTCACCTTCGAGTTGTGAGGCTGCATCATTTCACATGAAATATTGTCCGTTTGGTGAGAAAAATATTCCTAATAGCAATACAGTCTCATCGTCTTACATAAATATATCAGCTAGAAAACAAGTCATTCATTTCCTAACACAGTTTAATAACTACATTTGTAAACTTCCGGCCAGAACAGACTGAGTGACTCATGTCATCACTTCCGACATTTGGTACATTCCCTTTCCGTAAAAAGGCAGTCGTTTGTAAATTTGTTTTCGTAAAATGTATTTTTGTTTTCTGAAAATGTATTTTTGTTTTCGTAAAATTTATTTTTGTTTTCTGAAAATGTATTTTTGTTTTGTACTTCCAGGCCACCGTAGAATTTACATTAGTCCCATTCTGACGTCACAAGATAACAGTGTCAATGCAGTCATAGCTGAAGGTGAAATAAAAGGGCTCCAACCCCCCCACCCAAAAAAAAACCAAGAGCTTTTTCTCTTCCCATTTCTCAACAATGTCTAAAGTCTCATTAGTGAGAAATGCAGTTCAAAAATAGCTGAGCAACCGCTGAAAGTCCACAGGAGCCAAAGTCCCGGGTTATGACAGACCCGGCACAGCAAACACAATATCATTAACAGTTATTAGGAAAAGGTAACGGTGAAGCCTGTTGGGCTTTTTACACCTGAGCCTACTGGTTCATCAGGTCAGAGCGTATCCCAGTTACCGCAGCATGAAGTTCAGGTTCTCTGGGACGGGATGCTAGTTAAATAGTTCGCAGGTTAGTTTCCCAGTATGTGCTGGTAGCCATTTATATTGCTGGGTAGACACTTGTGGTTGAGACCTTGCCCAGGGGTCTTAGCACGGCCTAAGGCCTCTCGACCTAGAGCTGATCCTAATCGATACATGAAAAGCACCCATTAGGAAAAGAAAGTTAAAGCTAAAGGTGTGCTCACGCAACACCGGTCACCATCCCAATTTGAGCAGATCATGTTCTGATGTTATTCCTGAGTTTCAGCCGATTTTGTTCCAATATGTACCAGTGGTCTCTGAACACACAAAATAAATAAATAAATTAAAATCACAAACATTTTCAACATATTTCCAAACATTTTCAAATATTTGACTCTTCCGCAAAGTTATCTCCAAAATTCTACACTGTCCTCCGATGGGTACCAATGTTCTCCGATTACCTCTGACATTACACGGGAATATGATCGGGGTAAATCGAGATCTTGATCGGTATCGCATGAGTGCACCTTTCAATGTTACTTATTAATAGAAGGGTGGAGGCTCAGGTTGGTGTCGTTCTGGTCTATTTCTTGCTGAACCATCTTACAGATGAGCTGTGAATGATTCTCTGTAGAAACAGCAGGCCTTACTGGAATGCCTTATAAATCTAGAACGAAAAGGTTCTTTTAGTCATTGAGTTTTCTATTGGGTTAATCACTTAAAAAAGCTATTATAAATAGTGTACAAGGTGTCTTATGGATATAAAATCCAGATCAGCGGTCAGTGAGACCGAATCCGTGCCGTGAACACCGGCTGGTCACAGCAAAGCATTTTAAAACTACCTGAGCAACTCCAGTCTCCTTAATACTGATTAACAAGATGGATGATGACTCCTGTAGCATGTTTACAGAGCCTGCATCGAACAAACTAAAGATGACGTATAATTTATCAGATGAGGTAAAATATAATCCAGAAATGAACCTGGAGATTGTTTTTATTACGGGATTTTGTATATTTGTATATATTTCTGGCCCAGAAAAAAAACATGTTCCACCCTTGGCAATAATACAGCTGCTTAGCTCCACTTTTTTTTCCTTAGAAGAATAATATAGTTTTTATGAAAAGCAGACCAGCATGTTATTGGAACTGCAATTTACCTCACATGCACCAGAGGGAGCTCCAAATAAACCCACTCATTTAAAGTATGGACAGCAGTGATATGTTTATAAGACACAAAAAAGTAAGAAATGTTTAAAAGTATGTCAATTATTCAAATAATTATGTTATATTTGTATTTCAGGAAACAAAGAAAGCACATTCATAAGGCAAAGTAAGGGAATGTAGTGTCCATGATGCTCAGGCTGTGAGAGTTGAGCAGGCATCTGATTGCACATCATCAACCTCTTGCGTCTCCATTCTGCCCTCACGGATCCTCCAGGTCCAGTTGGAGCTGTTGTCTGGAGCTGGGACACACAGCAGCCACATACGCGGCTCCAGAACCTCGGTGTCCGGGGAGACGAGCTTCCCATCCAGTGTAGCTAAACTGAACGCCCTCATGGAGATCTTTAAAAACACAAGATCTGTTGGCTGATTTGGTGTCGGATGAAGAAACACACCACAATTTACACTTAGTTCTTGTTTACTTTCAACCAAACCCCTTACCTGTGCACTGATACCGACGGCAACGTGACCCAGCTTCACTCTTAGTCTTTCTCTAATCCGAAAAGTATCCCCGCACACATCTTCCACCCAGATATCCACACCGAGACCTACATGCAAGCGCACATGATCACATTCACTGCACATTCGAATGCATGACGAGTGAATCTGCCCACGGTATAAATAGTTCGTTATGTTGTCATGTTTACAAAACTAGAGAAAATCCCAGGATTACCTTCAAAGATGCAAGAAGGCGGCTGATTGGTAGAGACGGACCAATCAACGTTGAAGCTCCGCTCCTCTGTTAGGCTGCTATAGTAGGAGGAGAAGACGCCCGAGCTCAAGTCATCTGACCAGTCAGAGCCCTTTAAAGAAGAACCAAAGGTTTTGACATGTATCGAGAGAGAGAGAGAGAGAGAGAAAGAACAGACACAGGACATCTGACACTCCGAGACGTGCACCTTGTCAGCAAGATCGGCGTCGGAAGTGCAGGTGCTGCGGTGGCAGGTGAGAGTTAATCTGGAGTTTTGCTCACACAAATTAATGGGATTCAAACCTGTTAACAGAAAAATAAACACAGAGTCAGCGACCTCTATAAAACAAGGACACAGAACATTCTAGCACTCGGATTAAATAGCCCTCAATTGTCGCAGCCTGATTTGTGAGGACGGATTGTATCAGCGTGGAACCAAATCTGTGCTTCAAGAAGGAAATCCAACATGGAGTGCGACACAAGACGCTGCTGGAACGGTCAGCTATTAAACAAAAAGTGGTTTGTGTCATGTCTATGAATTGTTTATTTGTTATGTTGGTGAAGTGAGCTTCCCATTTTCGAAAGTGAAGGGTTCTTCCTTACTGCCTTGCTGCTATAACAGACCAGCGTCCTTTCAGGCACGCAGCACGCTGACCACAACCCAATGGCCTACTCTTTACGAACAACAACAGTGGTTCTTTTACATGCATCTCACCACAGACAGTAAGAGGCATGGCCGGCCTTTGATAACCCAGTTAGCTGAACCCGGGGGACAGCAGTGACAACTCGGCGATAGTGGGGCTTGAACCCCCCAACTTTTGTTGTTTCTGCATATTTTTTCTGCACTTTCTTTCCTGTGAATCACAGCAACACTAGCCAATCATGGTTGTCTGTGAGTACATGCATACAAAGGTTGTATTCGAGTTCACTTTTCTCAGTCTTGTTTTTTTGCCCCCTGCCTCAGTGGTGTATGGGTAATTGACAGCAATAAGGATACACTGATAATGGTTTTAACTGGAGGCAGTTTAAAGGCATCTTTGAAGACTGAAAATGAAAGTCTGGTCGATCTCGAATGGTCCTTGTTGTCTCATTGCCTTATTAGTCACCGTCCTGAGACACCTGAAGGCGCACCCATTGTCAATCAGGTCAAAAAGTATTCCTTTAAAACCTGACAGAGGGGGCCAAGCAGCACGATAAGGAACTGAACACTGCTTTTAAAATCACCGTTCAGGAATCTGTTCACTCACTTGTCATCGTAGAGAGTGCACCCTCTTCCTCTGGTTCAGACCCCTCATTTCCACTGCGGCGTCGTTCTGACCCGTACAGGATCTGCAGGCGGTGAAACGGCTCCCACTCGTCCTCGCTGCCCATCTCTCTCAAACTCCCCAAATCGCTCTCCATCTCTTCATCACTCTCTCCTTCCTCTGCACTCCTCCTTTCTCGCCATTGTTCTTCCAAAGAGCACTTCAGCTCTTCGTCAGTGTCGTTCTCATCTTCAGAAACTGTGCGCTCTTGCCTCAGTCCCCAGTACTTCTCCGTCCATCTTTCTGTCCCATCCATCCCTCCATCACTGTCCTCATAAGAATCCGTCCCGTCCTCCTCGGCTGCTCGTTCTCTCCACGTGCTGACCCACTGAATTCTGGGAGCGGAGAGCGCTTCCTGATGAGGGATTGTTGTTATGGAAACAGGGCGCGGGATCACTGGGGGTTTGGGAAGAAGATTGCGTGATGACATTGGAGGAGAGCCCTGAGGGCGGGGCAGAATCTGTGTGGCTAATTGGACAGGATCAAAAAGTCCACCTACTACACACACACACACACACACACACACACACACACACACACACACACACACACACCCTATTCAAAAAGTCTAATAGCAGCAGCATCCAGGTTTCCACACCTCTAAACACCACCGACCTGCTCTCAAAGCTCTGCTGCTTTTCTTCAGCAGCTCCCTGGCTGAGTCTCTCTCTGCCTGATCCTTGACCAGTCCCCCTTTGATGACATCACAGGTCGAGGGGTCACAGCCAGCAGGAATCTCCCACAGAGGGGCTGGCTCACTCACGATCTGCGTGCCATTTGTAAAAAATCAACTCTAAGAAACATAAACTATATAAGTTGTGTTGTGTTACTATTTATTTATTCATGTGACTATGTTATTGTTTATTTGTTTGTTTAACCACCTCATAACTGGTTTTCTAATCTAACCATGTCTTTTTTTATTCCCTTGCTATATTTCTATATTTACTTAAGACTTCTGATTGGCTGCAAGTTTCTTACGAGGCTACAGGTACATATTAGTGTCTCTCGGTGTTACTATGTCAATCAGGAACTCTTACTTTCAGGCAGAGCGGATGAGTGTAGTAGCGCGTCCACGGCTGATGGCCATTGAGCATGTGCAGTAACATGCAACAGCTACTCCAGACGTCCGCCTTGTCCGAGCGAGGATCACCACAAGCCACCTCGGGAGACATGTGGCTGTCTGTGCCACGCAGACCGTTACCTGGTTCATTCAAACACACACACAGTAGTGTAACCCTTACACCGGCGTGCATATGTGTGGGTATGTGTGTGTGAACATGTGCAGTATGTTACCTCTGAAGGTCTTGGTGCTGTATCCAGTACAGTCCAGAAGCTCAGATAATCCAAAATCACACAGGAAACACTCCTTCTTGTCTTTTGAAAGCAAAACATTGTCCACTAAACACACACACATACACACACACACACACACAAAATTTGACTAAGCAAATACATATTATAACAGTACCCTTGTTAAAATCCAGCTAGACGATATACTATACTATATGAGCTATAGTACGCTTTGTGGGTTACACTATATAAGCTATACTGTATTTTATGTGCTATACTATAATATAGAAGCCATACTATACAATCCGAGCTATACTTTACTATGTATACATGTTATACTGTACAATCTATATGAGCTATACTATGCATGCTATACTCTACTGTACTACACTAGCCATACTATACTATATTACCCATGCTATACTATATACAATATGAGTTATACTATACGCGCAATAATATTCTGTACAAACTATACTGTATATGTTACGCTCTGTAACGTATGTAGAGTATGAGCTATAATACACACTGCCAGCCAAAAAATATACGAATATGTTGTTCCGCCTTTATCCTCGCTTTTAGCACGTAATCTCTATGGCATTGTTTCAATAAACTTAAGCAACATAACAATAATTTCCATCCAATGACAGCTTGAATTGATGAATCTTGAAAACTGAACCACTCCATAAAGTCTTCTCCAGCACATCCCGAAATCTTTCAATAGGGTTAATAGGGTAAGGTCAGGACTCTGGGGTCCCAATACATATGTGAAAATGATTCCTCATGCTCCCTGAACCACTCTTTCATTATTTGAGTCCCTATTTTATATCCATGCCATCAGTCCATTGATGTAATAACCTGCTTGTTCAGGTTATTTTATTGCCACATTAATGTTGCTGAGCCTCAACCCAACCAACTGGAGCAACAATGCCATGGAGATTAAATGATATGATCAGAGCTAAATGCACTCCATGAAAATATTTGTGTGCGACTTTTTTTTTTTTTGGCCAGGCAGTGTATAAGGCAGGGGTCACCAACCTTTTTGAAACTGAGGGCTACTTCATGGGTACTGAGTCATAGGAAGGGCTACCAGTTTGATAGGCTCTCTTGAAATTTCACATTTACTCAGTTTTCCTTTAGTTATACATTATCAATAATGATTATTGATACTCATCTATGTGAAGACACTGATCCCGTTAATGATTTCTCACAATAATTATCAACAATAAAAATCAAAAATTAATTTTAGACGCACGCAGATCACTAGTGAATTGTGCTATTTTTAGAACAGGCCTGCGGGCAACTTATGTGGTCCTTGGGGGTGACCTGGTGCCCGTGGGCACCGTGTTGGGGACCCCTGGTATAAGGTATACTCTACTGTACACCATGAGATATACTATAGAAGTGATACTCTACTGGACTATACACAGCTATAATCTTTACACTGTAAAACTATGAAACTGTTTTACTATTGTCACTATCTATTCAATATTCCATTAATACGCAATCAGTCATGGTGATGTCTTGTGAAACACTCACCTTTAACATCCAGGTGAATCACCTTCCTGCTGTGCAGATGTTCCAGAGCCTGCAGCACTTGGTAGTGATAATAAAGAGCCAAGTCTTCAGGAAAATGCCCCCTTTTTTTTAGGAACTGTGCCAATGAGCCTGGAAAGATGTCCACAGAAGAAGGATGTGTGATGCTTGAATGTGTTACTTAAAACATGGCTCTAAGCAAGAACTGTGAACATACCTGTTTTAAGGTCCATGAAGAGGATGACGTTGAGGCCTTCTTGTACAGCTCCGTAGAGCTGAAGTACACGCGACGAGTCCAAGCTGCTCCATGTTCTCACTTCCTCCCAGTTGAAACTGCTCAGAGGAATCTATAGACAGTTAGTTTGATGGATGATGTTATAGGATAATAAATCGGAAATCAAAAACTTCCAGTTGAAGTCGTACGGAGACCTTACCTTTTTGGCAGCACAGGTAAACCCAGTTTGTTTGTCCCGGACACTGAACACATCCCCATATGACCCATTTTGTACGTGGCGAAGCATGGAATACTCCTGGCCTTCCCGATATTCAGAGTTTTTGGCCTGTAAAAACTAAGAGATGGTAACATTGTGAATTACGTTAGGCATTTCTGGAAGTTTCCACACAAATAAGTGTTATTTTTAAAAAATTAACAGTATTTAATATTACCCTTTTCGGATGAAAAAGAAACCCTTTGTTTATCATTACTTTTTCTTGATTTCTATCAGGCTCTGTTTCTTTCATCATCTTTTGGAAAAATGGTGCGACACATTTGCGATCAGGATGAGTCACAACACCTTCCAGTTTCCTCCAAGCTAGATCAGAATAGTCCTTAAAGTGAAAAAAGTTATGCTCTTTACCATTGTAAAAGACTGCATCACTCTCAGAGAAAGCATTGTACAGGTCACAGGAAACTGGCGCAATCCAGCCAACTTGTAAGTCACTGTGCCCTGCCTCAAAATGACCAATTGGCAAGTCACAGTGTCCTGCCTCAAACCAGCCAACTGGCGATTCACAGTGTCCTGCCTCAAAATATCCAATGTGTGATTCAGAGTGTCCTGTTTCAAAACAGGCAACTGGTGATTCACAGTGTCCTGCCTCAAAACAGTCAACTGGTGCTTCACAATATCCTGCCTCAAAATGGCCAACTGGTGATTCACAATGTCCTGCCTCAAAACAGCCAACTGGTGATTCACAGTGTCCTGCTTCAAAACAGCCAACTGGTGAGTTACAGTGACCTGCATCAAAACACCCAGCTGATAAGTCACAGTGGTCTGCCTTGAAAATACCCCCCAGAGTTTCATGGCCTCCTGCATGAGAATGGCTGACTGGAGTGTCACAGTGCCCAATATCAAAAGGCCTGACTGGTAAATCCCAGTGTTCTCCCCCAAAACACCAACCAGGTGAGTTATGGTGTTCTGGTGTGAAATGATTGACTGGCAAATCATGATATCCTCCCTCAGAATGGTTGACTGCTGACTCACAATGCCTTGCCTCAAATTGGCCAATTGCTGGGATAGAATGTCGTGCATCAAAATGGCTGCCACAAGCAGGGCTGCGGTGTTCTTCTGAAGTGGAGAATGAAGATCCCAAATCATTGTCAGTGATATAACCAGAGGCAGCAAAGTCTGCAGATGATGAGGCAGAGCCCCACTGTGCCTCAGCAAAACTGTAGACTGAGTTGCATGAGTCATTATTGGAGTCAGTGCTCCATTCCCAGTCTGCGTGAATACAGCTTGAATCCGAGTCACAATCACCACCAATGGACTCGTCATCGCAAGAAGAATCAGATCCAAACAAGGCTTCTGTACTGCTGGCTACTTTTGCCCTGTCAGTTCCAGGGTCTTGCATGTCGCAACAGGTTCTTTCAAGGCAACCAGAGCCCAAGCCTTGTGATACACTCGAACAGGAAGTGTCACAACCTGTGATGCTTTCAGCATATATGTACACAGATTCTGGTTGAGAACTGAGCTCTGGAGATCCTTCGACACTGGTGTAAATATCAGAGCAGCAACTCACTTCAAACCTGCGGATGCTGGGACTCACTTCACTGCTGTAAAGTTTCTCAGTGGGGGTCCTCCTGTCTTCTTCCATCTTCTGAGATTTCTTTCTTGCACTAGTACTACAGAGGGCTCGCACAAATTTAGAGTGCCCCTGTTGCCTCCTTGCTCCTATCCTTAGTGTTTTACGGCATGGGCCATGGATAGAAGCCACACATTGGGGTTGCAGCAAGCCATGTTTCACACTGGATGGACAGAATTCTTGACATTGCTCAGCTGCAAAAGAGGAAATGTTTACAGTTGACTGTATATCAATACATCTGTTCTTATCCTAAGAGTATATTGTTAGCTACAGCTGTAGCCACACCTATTTTGTTACTTTAATGGACCAAGCAACTCCATCTCTATTTCCAACCATGTTGGGCATCATAGTATCATGCCATCATTAAAAAGAACCACAAAACACTGCCTTAACATTCATAACCATACCTCCCACTTTAATATCCACACCTACACCTATAGCCACACCCTTTTATCCTTCATACCCTCTGCCTGGGCAATCACAGTCATAATTCCAGTATTCTCTTCGTGACTTTTCTGCATTAGAGATCCAGATTCCATCTCAGTTAAGTTGTCATCCTCTTCATTACTAAATACAAAAGAGATAGAGAAGGGGGTAGGGGGAGTGAGACAGACATGTGCTTCATATACATCTAATACACAATTACTGAGGTGGCACAGTGGCTCAGTGGTAAGCAATGTTGCCATATATTGAGAAGGCTCTGGGTTTGAATTTCACAGTCAACTAGGGCCTTTCTGTGTGAAGCTTGCTTGTTCGCTCTGTGGTTGTGCAAGTTTCCTTCAGTTGCTCCAGTTTCATCCCAAAGTATTATAACTATGCTAAGTTATAATAATCCATTTGTGCCTGGGGGAGGGAGTCTATGACTCTATGACTGCCCCCTTAGTTTGTCTCTGTTCAAGGTGTTCCCAACCTCTTGCCTGAAGTCTGCTGCGATTTATATAAACATGAGTTACAATTAGCAGGTGCAAGAACATTTCTTGTGAATATTAGGTATGATTAGCTATTGCGAGGGATATTTTTGCAAACATGAACAAAATTCCGTGGCCAATTCTTACCAGCAGACAGCTCTACCCGATCACAGGTCCTCTACTAACCAGGAAAGGAAAGAGTGAAAGCCAGCACATTGCAGTCGTCTGTGTCTTTTATAAAATTGCAGCTCAGACATCTTTGAGGCTGGCGATACACATTCAGAGAAAAGAAATACACACCCACTTTCGTATGCATAAGCTCGCAGAAGAATGACTGGCTACTGTCGTTCTAATTTACAAATGAGAGAAAGAATGCCACCCTTTTCTTTCAGAGAGCCTGGTCAAATTTGCTGTTTTGATCTCCGGGCTTGGAATGGCTGCGGCAAATTCAAGATTTTAACGGAGACTTTGATAAAACTTACAAATGCAGGGCAGTGGTGGCTTAGTGGTTAAGGCTGTGGATTACTGATCTGAAGGTCAGGGCTTCAAGCCTCAGCACCCCCAAGGTGCCACTGTTGGGCCCTTGAGCAAGGCCCTTAATCCTCAGCTGATAAGTTATATAAAAATGATAAATGAAAGTCAGTCTGGATAAGGGTGTCTGCCAAATGCCATAACTGTAAAAATGCAATAAGGATGTGGGGTAAATGGAGTAATAGTGGGCTAAAAAAAACAAATGCAAAAAAATTTGACCACCACCAAACTCTGAGGATTCATAATCAACCCCTACGTGTGAGTATGAGTGCGAATAGTTGTGTGTGCGCGTTGGCCCAGTGATGGCCTGGCAAGCTGTCCATGGTGTACCCGCCTTCACTAAGAGTCGGCTGAGATAGGCATCAACCCCCCCACGACCCTAATTAGGATTAAGCAGCTCAGAAAACTAATGGATGAATTTAAAATTGGGATGTGATTGGAAATGGGATGATGTTTTGTGCGGAATTACAGCAAACCCAGCAGGGGTGCTGTGAACTTGATTTTTTTTTCCAGCTTGGCAGAGGTTTGCGCTCTCTGGTTGCTTGTTTTTTTTTCAAATGTGTGAAGGCTTGAAACTGCGAGAGCATTTTATGCATGCCTGCAACAATGTTTTATTTAATTGAATTAATTAAATTTAATTTAATTTAACTATCTGAAGAACAAAATATTGCAAATGTTATTCCAGTGCTAAAAAAATGAGCAAACATGAGAAGTGTGTGTTTTTATAAGCATCTTGTGTGAATGGAGGATTCAGATTAAAGGAGGTATAACTTTTTTAATTGAATGCAGGAGCAGTGTGAGCATTTTTCTATCCTACAGAAATAAATACTTAATTGACATATTAATGACTTTCTCCCCTTGTCTTTGTGTGTGAGTGCACATGGATAGTAGGATGAGAGCCGGGGTGTATTAATAGCAGACATTTTGATGCAAACAGCAGCTTGTGCTTCAGCTGCTTCAGTCACTCTCACTCATTTTCCAACACACTCCCACACACTTTTCCTCCACCTCTCACACACTCCTGATCTCTTTCTCATCATCCATTTCCCAAGCATGTCCATACTAACGGCACTTCATAGACTTACAGCTTTGAATCTCTCATCAGAATCAGAAGTTCCATAAGATCCTGATTTAATGACAATCGTTCATCATTTTAAAAATCCGTAATAATAAAAAGGTTCTTATGAATAATGAATGTGTATAAAATAAACACATCACAATACACTAGTTTCTAAATTAAGCATACACCCCACATCACTTACCTGACACACAGAGGTATTACATACTTAAAAACACTTACAAATATAAATAAATTAGCATATTATCAATAATATTAAACACTACATACAACTGTAAAATTTTATTATGGACGTACCAGTGAAAAGAGCCCATTTGTTCAGTTTGTTTTCTTCAAGTTGCAGCAACATGAAAATTAGTAAAAAGGTTCACTCCTCACTGTTCATTCACTCTGAAAGTGTGTTAGCCGGTGAGAAGAAGAAACACACACACACACACACACGGTCCTAGTGGAACCTAATCCCATTGGCTCAGACACCGAGTGTGTGTGTGTGTGTGTAATGAGCTACGTGCATAACAATCTTCATTAGCAAAGTACAAAACACTGACCCTACTAAATCTGTTTTACATCATCATGCTCTGTTTCTAAGCTTTCTTATACATGATCATTCACTGCTCGTATATTATCTTGTCCTCCCTAGGGTCTCGTCAAAGCTACCCCAAGATATTTCATCCATCCTTAGTGAGAGGTCTCGCATACCGCCATGCTTCCTGACTCATCACACAAACCAATCAGCCAGCGACACGCCAAACAGCACACTGCCCTGGAATTTCTGTTTAGCAAAACAGTCATAAAGCAAAATCCATTTCAAAATGCTTTATTTCCATTTTCTTTACAAGACGCATCAGAAACAGAAGAACCAGTAAGAAACAAAAAAAATAAATAAATCATTTCAGGATTATTTAAATGGCATGGATAAATAACATGTTCTCATTGGGAAAACAAATCTTTAAACAACAAATCATGTATAAGGTTTCCTTTTGAAAACCAACAACGAAACTTGTTCAAGTTATGATGTCGATTTTTCATAACATGCAGCAAACTTTCCATCGTGTGACCAAAGGCAATTAAGATCTTGCATCAATCAAAAAGGTTAGTCTAAAATGTAAACCTCTTAACTGTATGAGCGTGTACCAAAATTTAAAAAAAAAAAAAACTTCATTAGGATGCCCCACCTACCCTAAGGCAACACTGGATGACTTCATCTAATAAACCATGTACCATGTTAAAAAAATAAAATAATGCTGAATAAATTTAGGGGTCCAAGCAGCATTTATAAAATGCTCAAGTCCAACCATGAACGTGCACGGACCTTCAATCCTTGGGTCAGTATACATCGGCACCATCCTACTCTTAATGAAAAAAAAAAAAAATTGGCGAGCCAGCCAGGAGGGTAATCATCCATTGGTGTGGGGTGGAGCAGACTGGCCAGGCAGAGGAAAGATTTACCAGCAAAGGTAAAGTTTCTACAACCAATAAATACCTAATTTTCCTAATTAGCTTAGTAATTTTAGCTTACATGACAACCTTACTAGAAGCTTGTGCTTGAGGAATGGAAAGCTGTGAAGGTTTGGCCAGTTTAGACATTGAATACATTCAGTTCTGTCTTGGTGACTGTTTACCAGCGTTTCTTATTAAAATTAGAATGCGTTTTATTATATTCTTCAAAAGGTATAAAGAAATAAGGAAAAAAAAAAAAAAAAAACATTCAAACATTCCTAAAATGGCTAAAATCATGTATGCGGGAAATAGATTTGCATATGAATATATATAACGTTTTTGAAGGATCTCGGAGTGATTTAAGAAAGCTACGAATCTGTCAGGGTTACTGCTTCAACATCAGTTTCTTTTATAGGCAGCAAAACAATCTGTCGCCATTCCTAGTTTCTAGAACACAAAAGCTAAAAACGCAACTAACATATCTTCCCTCTTCCCGATTCGGAAGCTAATTTGTAGTGTGAGGAGATTCCGCTACAGCAAGTTGTCCCACCACGTGAGCGCTTTAGTGCAACGTTTTTCAGGATCACAGGTGTATCCTTTAGGGCAGCAGTGTTTGGTATCCTTACAGCACACCGCCTAAAGGAAAAAAAAATATTAAATAAATAAAAAAATTGAAACCACGAGATGATATTGTCTGAAAAATTAAAACTTAATTTTTGTTTTTTTAATGCAGTGCTGACTTTAGATAGAAACTACTTATTATAGAAAACTTCAGACCAATGAGATTAAAGCAATGGGGGGAAAAAAAAACCCAAAACACTCTACCTGGTCAAATGGACAGCAGACCCACTCGGCGTCTGATGTCCTACAGCAGGTCTGGGAATTAGAGCAGCGGCTCACCTGGTCACACCTCACCTCATCTTCATCGTGATAGGGGACTGTGTGTACGAGTGTGAGCGGAAGACTGTGCCTGGTGGAAGGTTTAACGCAGGTTCTGCTCTGCAGATTGCAGGTGTAGTCGTGAGGGCAGCAGTGCTCATGGTCCTCACAACACACCGCCTACAAAAAAAAACAAACGGAATTTGAGTAAGCAAGTGATTAGCATCTGAGTGAACGAGTGAGTCAAAAAGAGTCAGTACCCAAAATCCAGACCATGACACACCTTAACCAGCGGACAACAGCCCCACTTCCCTGTTTGTAATCTGCAGCAGGTAGTGCCTGCTACACAGCTGCTGGTATCATCGCACTTCACATCCCCAAGCGTGACCTCTGAACCCGGAGCGCTCATCGCCGGCTGCTTCTCGAACCACGGGATCTGTAGGTTTCCCTTCGAGCAGACGGGTTTCTCCTTATCGCAGGTGTAGCCGCTGGGACAGCAGTGATCTCCGTCCCCACAACACACCGCCTGCAGACACACATCCGGCAAGACAGGGTGGAATGAAAGTATAAAGTGGTGGAATGAAGCATAAAGTACAGAACATAATGAGAATTAAGAATAGGGTGTGTGTGACCTGTGGCAGAGGGCAGCAGCCCCACTTGCTGAGTTTGCTCATGTAACAGCAGGAGTTGCCCCTGGGGCAAGTAGTCTGCGCGTCACAACGGTGTCCATGCTGCGATCCCGACTCTGCCTCAGCGCTGGACTCGGCGATGGAGCTGCGCATCACACTGAGTGCTGGCTGCTTCTCGACCCATGGCATACTGGGTAGAGCAGGGTGGTCGCAGGACTCATGAGCGACGTCACACTTGTAGCCTTGAGGGCAGCAGTGCTCGTGATCGTCACAGCAAACCGCCTGGGAGAAGACGAACACGCGCTCACACTTCTATACAGAGTACTCCGTGTATGTGTGCACAAGTGTGTGTGTACCTGTGGCAGTGGACAGCAGCTCCACCTTCCGGATTTTTCTTTACAGCAGGTCGTACCCGTTGGACACACAGAGGTCTCATCACAGCGCTCGTTCTCAGGTACCAGAGCCATGGCGGGACTCTTGCTCACCCACGGCACAGTCAAGAGGTCGCCGACGCACATCTCCGCCGCAACGTTACACACCGTGTCATGAGGGCAGCAGTGCAAATGATCTTCACAGCACACGGCCTGGTGCGAGAGCAAAACAAGGACATCCTGGTTTCAAATACCATAACGCTGTCCTATCGCTACCGTTCCTATAGTAGCCACTGTCCCACAGGGACTAAACATACAAACGCTTTAAGGAAAGAAAATCAAATGCTTATATGATAGAAACGGAACGAGGTGCCAGACTGTACATGCACCCACTTGTGGTAGAGGGCAGCACCCCCACGCCCCAGAAGCTGTCCTGCAGCAGGTTGCATCATCTGAGCATGAAAACTCCAAGTCACATTTTTGATTGACAGGTCGGAAAGGATGTGGAATGGCGGGAACTTTCTTCATCACCGTGAGCTCATTGGCCAAGACGCAGGTGCCGAGTTCAAGGTCACAGGTCGTCCCCTCAGGACAGCAGTGCACGTGATCATCACAACATACGGCCTGAAAATGTAAATAAATTAATTATGGGGGGGGGGGGGGGGGGGGGGGGGGGGGGGGGGGGCAGAATTGTACACTGTTTAAAAATAAATTGGAGCTCAAACACACAGGAAAATACACACGTTTGGCATCGGGCAACAGCCGTAACTCCCGTTTAATAGTTTGCAACAGGTTGTGGCATCTGGGCACGTGGACACTTTATCTTCACAGATTACTACACACACACGGTCAATCAGAAAGATGAGAGATCACAGAAACACAGCAGTGCATGAAAACAAGTTCTTGAAACATGATGTGGTGCGAACTTTAAAAGAGGAACTCTTTCAGGAGCTGTGGGTCTCATCCTTTCATGAGTTCTGGAGAAATGGAGGTTAGGGAATTTCACTATCCCAAAATGATCCTGGGTTATAAAATTGTTAAGTTTCATTACCCCCCCCCCCCCCCCCCCCCCCAAATACTTGAAGTAGTTCTGCTCCCTGTGATTTGACAAAGATCCACCGATTCACTGACTCAATTAGTGAATCATTTGAGCCAGCGAGTTAAAAAAAAAAAAAAATAGCATTTGCAAAAAACAAAACAAAACAGAAAACCCCATGGCATCCATCATTATTATTCATACATCACTCATAATTATGATTTTATTTTTTTACCTTTAAAAGGTCAAGGATCAGGGACACACTTGTAAAGTGAATCATTGAGAGAACGAACGACATTAAAAAAAAGGAGTGACTCATGACTTCACTGCGAAGCTCGACGTCTTACCATCAGCACCGTGTGTGAACCTGACGGATCTCTCCTTCTCTGCGTCTGAAAGGTGAAGACCGCATAATGTTTAATTTTTTTCTTGTGTGTGTCTGTGTTGGGGGGTTATGGGGGGTACACACACACACACAACAGGATGTGACGCCTTACCTTTTTTCTCAGCTTTGCGGATGGCAGGGAATTTTTTCAGGAGAGGGGTGGAGCCTAGTGTGGTCGAGACACACTTTGAGTGAACAAGGTCACAGGCTGTGTTATGAGGACAGCAGTGTCTTTTATCTTCACAACACACCGCCTACACACACAAGAAAACAAGTCAGCCTTAACTCATTCCACACACACACACACACACACACACACACGTACATCGGGCATTGGACAGCAACCCCACGTCCCATCAGGCATCTGGCAGCAGGTTGTGTCATCAGGACACTCAGACTTCTGGTCAGGACACACCACCGCCTGTAAGGAGAAACGCGTTTTGGGTCTGACAGATGTATATGCAGCTATAAGCGAATAAAAAGTACACCGTGTCCTGCTGTGCCGTTACCTGGGGTAGCGTGGTCTGCTTGGCGACGACTCTCCTCACCCAGTTTAGAGTGTGTGTCTTGTTCACACACTTCCCACGCTCCATGTCGCACAGCGTTCCCTCATAACAGCAGTGCAGGTGATCCGAGCAGCACTCAGCCTGCAACACCACACACTTAACTGTACAGTTTATTACTACAATTATTCCTAACATGTGTGTATGCTTACATTAGGCAGCGGGCAGCATCCGTATCCGCCCCAAGGTGTCTCACAGCAGGTGTTCCCGTTGTCACACATCCCTCCATCGGGGCAGATGAGGGCACTACACACACTCAGCAGACACGCCAACGCACACACACTCACATACATCTACAAAGACACACGGACACTTGGTTGGCCTGAACATTCATCCCTTTTTTTTGAGCGATTAAACACTAACATTACCAATCAACTCATTTCCCATGAGCAGCCATGCTCCATTTCTACTTGGTTTCAGGACAGTTTTGGGGAAAAATATAAAATGAGGCAACTTGACCCAAATAGGACAAAACAGAGAACGGTTCAAAGAAAGCCATTGAACCCAGGCGAATCTCTCTCACTGAAAGCTCAGAAACAACAGGACACAGTCCAGTGCTTTATCTGCACAAGACACGAGTCTGTGCAAGTGTGTGTTATGCTTCCTGTTGTTTTTGTCCCCTGGAAATCACTGATATGAAGTGCATGACCATCAGTGGGTAATACGGGGTTTGCTTGACCCTGGTTGGCCATCGTTAGCAAGACCAGCTCATGTCATATTTCGCACATTAAAAGCTCCTACTGCTTGAAGGTTCCTGTAATATGTTGGATGAGTCTGTGAGCAAGTAAGCCAACAGCTCAGACCGCCATCTTGCAGATCCACCAACCCAGATGTTTATTATATTAGTTGAGCCAGCTAACAAGCATAAATGAACGTGAGTTCGTAGTTTTAAAAAAAATCACCACAAGTAAATACTCGAATAAATATGTCCCCTGGGGTATTTCTTCTCCTCCAGTTACTCGGAAGCTCCAGCTGAATTATGGGATACTGTATTGAGGTACAAAATAATTTCAATAAAAACTGCTGACTTGTACAATTCTCCCGGTCAACTGTCAGAACCCACAGCATGCTGTGGTAGAGGGGAAATTAAAAGGTATCGATCAAATTCCAGTAACCTGAGACCCGGGGAAGGGGGGAGGAGGGAGTGACGGAGTGACATTAGTACACATTGGAACAAAATTGCTGTAATGATCGGAATCTGATCGGCTCAATTGGGATCACGATCGGTCTCATGTGAGTGCACCTTAAACAACGTTATGGTAGGCTGGGAGAGCAAAATGGTCCTTCATGGAGTTGCTGTTGCTATAGAAACAACACCAGATCAGTACCTGCTCTCTAAGCTCGAGTGCATTAGAAGAGTATTCATGTTTATACACTCACCTCTGGGTGTTGGTTAACCTGAGCTTCCTACAAACTAAAGTCCTTCAACTTCAACCTGAAACACACACACACACACACACAACACACACACACACACACACACACGATTAAATTTAACAGTGATTGACATGTGAGAACACCCCGCCCCATCTCGACCCCTCCCATTAAAAAAATTAAATAATTTACTAAGCCCCGCCTCCAACGTGTTTACAGGGTAACTGTTTCCAGACCGGAAGTCAGCTTTTAAACGTCTTCTCAGCGGCTGTACTGCTTTCCCAAGGTCGGGACTTCAACTGTTGTTTTCGATCCCTCGTTTTGCAAACCTACCATGTCATTTGTTTAAATAAAAACATGAATAAATGAGCTACTGTACCTTTAACTGAACACACGGGTCAGTAGTGTGACGGTTCATCCACTCAGTAACAATAACATCCGCTGAAGAGCCTTAAATCACCGAGTGAACTAAATAATACTAATAACTCTGACGGAATTGTTTATAATGTACAGGATTAGTGAGTATAAACGCGCCCAAATCGGTAATTAGCTCGTGAACGGCTCGGTATCAAACCGCCTTACACTAAAAGTGAAGTGCACTTGAATTTTCAATGCAGCGTCCATCTTCATACACTACCTAGGGGGCCTAAATAAGGCCGCAGGAGCTATTCAGGACACAGGCGGTACTTCTGGACACAGCGTTAGCAGTCAGGCCTCCATTCCTTCGTGTTTTTAAACCACAGAAAGTTCCTTCACCCCTTAAGTGAGTAAACCGGTTGGATAAAGAGTTGATCTTACCTGCACAAGCCGCGCGTGAGACCGTATCACCGCCTTAGAGGAGCACGAGCGCGAATATAAAGCAACGGGCAGAGAAGCTTAGGCGCTCACGTGATGTACATAATCACGTCACGTGACGCTGTTGGGTAACAAATAGAGCTTTGGAGTTCCAAACGGCTCGTGCGCCTCTCTGCTCACGCAGCTGCACGAGCTCCTGTCTTTAGCCTCATGCGCATGTCTTTGGAGTGTGGGAGGAAACCTGAGTACCCTGAGAAAACCCATGCATGCACAGGGAAACATGCAAAACTCCACACAGAATCAGTGGGCAGTAGTGGGGTTCAATCCCCAGCCTCGCTGTTGGGCCCTTGAACAAGGCCCTTAAATATGAAAAATAAATGTAAATCACTCTGGACATCTCAGTGTCTGACAAATAAACGGAAACACCCCCGCCAAGCCGGGGACTCAAACCCAGGACCTTCTTGCTGTGAAACTGACATGCTAACCACTGTGTATCAGTGTCGACACATCAAATGATGCTTGAAATAAATGTTACCTGATATTTAATTATTTTTATTATTTTTTTTACATAAAAGGAAGCTACACAGGCCCTGCGATGGCCGGGCGAGCTGTCCAGAGTCGGCTGAGATGGGCGCAGCCTCCCCGCGACCCTAATAAGGATGAAACAGTTCCGAAAATGAATGAATGGACGAGGAAGCTACACAGTACACAGAGTAACCCAATGGAAGCAATCGATTAGCATTTTTATTTACATGCTAATAATGCTAACATGCTAATATATGAGCCCAGCAACATGTCGTCTCAAACGCTGTCTGACTTTAAAATGCAAAACTAACTTTTCGTAATATTCTGTACGCAAAGATTAATCACCGTGTCATCTCGAAGAATTCTGCTTCTTTAAGTTAAGCAAAGCTAACGTGGCTAAAAAGGTCCCATAAAATACACGTCACACCTTTATGAATAAAGTTTAGTTGATAATAGGACTTCATTCATGACTTTTTAAATCCAAATGAAAATATGCACATCTTAACATGTTTACAATAAAAATATGCAAAAAAATCAAAAATAGACACAAAAATATGTTGCTAAACATCCTTAAACCCAATCCTTAAATGCACTCGCTTTTTTCCCCCTTTCGTTTGATTACATGTTCGCCAAATTCTTAGCTCTTGTTTCCTGTTATTTAATCAACTATTACACAGACACATTAGTGAAACCAAACTAGCTGTCTAGCATTAGCACAGTCATGATAAATGTTATAAAATAAATGATTTAGCTAATACTGATGAACCGAAGTAGTAAATTTCATGTTCAGGAAATGTGCGAGTAAAAGAAAAATCCGATTGAACTCTCAAAATCAGATATTAATCAGTGATTATTAAGAGGAACGCAGGATGTGTTTTGGCTTGGGAGGTTCTCTTGCGCTTCCTCTTGATTAGCGACACTTGCTTGATGCGAATGTTTTGACCGCTTGCCCCTGAAGACGGTGCTGCCCTCCTCTCCGCTCTCTCCTTCCTCCCGCTCGAGTCGTCCTCTCTTCACAAAGTGCTGGATGCGTGACTCCAGACTCTCGCAGCGTGGCCGCTCCAGTAAGGGGCGATAGTTGCGCTGTCTGGATCCTTCCATGAGGCAGCACTGCATCGTTGCTGATTTATCTGTCGATCAAATATCAAACTTCTGCTCATTAGTGCATACCGTACATACCACAGCAATATCAAACACACACCCACACACACTTATACCCGTGTCTGTGCTGTCCAGGCCATGGATCATGCCGTGCAGCACCTGAGCTTTGACCGCGGTCTGAGTCCAGTGTTGGAGAAAAGTGCAGAGTACGTGACTCTCCTCTTCAGGCTCACTGATCCAACTCAGCCCATCAAAATGACACTCGTATAACACCAGAGGGTAATCCACTGCCATGCTGACCAAAAAAAAAAAAAAAAAAAAAAGAGAGAGAGAAATACCATCCATTACTCTAGTAAAATTATGTATACGAACCAAGCCACAGTTAAGTGTACCAAACAAACAAAATCAAAATGGAACTATGCTCAATTGGCAGTAAAACAAATGCTCTATTAAATGCAGTACTTTTAATAATTATTTCTGTCACCTGTACTGAGGCTTCCTGGGGTTGTTCTCAACATCCAGTAGCTGACTAATGATCTCCGGTGCTTCCAGCTTTTGGCCAATCAGAAGCAGGACCGCCATCATGCACCGAACCTGCACAGATATGGTAAAAATATATATAAATAATTACAAAACACACTGCTGACTGAGAAAAGAACCACTCAGACGACGTTATCCTGACCTGGTGGTACAGGAAGGCGAGACCTTTGACCTCGAAGACATAAAGGCGCTGAGGGTCAGCGGGTGAGGGGTGACGGGGTTCACACGGTTGGACACCGGCAGAGTTGATGGTCCTCTGAAACTGCAGAACTCCGTTACCCACGTCCATCTTACACAAGTTCCGGAAGTCATGCGTGCCTTCATATCTGAACAGAGAACTGCATTAGAAAAACACACACACACACACACACACACACACACACACCACAGGCAATAACTCATTTCTTATCTGGTGTACCGTTTAGCTGCTTTAGCCATGAGCTCGATGTCCAGGTTCCCTTGGGGAAAGTAGTACCGGTATGTTCGGGACTGGCAATCAAAGCGTGCGCTGAAGCCATTGGGCACCGGAGACCAGCTGAGAGCCCGGATGTCTGGAGGAAGGACCCTGTTCAGAATCTTTACGTAAGGCAACTCGGCCACTGCAGCTCCACTGTCAGCTTTAGGCTCGACGCCATCAGGAATGGTCACGCCCAAACCACTGAACTGATTTGAGCGCAGGTCGATGGAAATCACCTCGAATACAGAAATATCCGAATCATCAAGGGATCATGTGACCAAAATCAATATAATAAAAACCATTATCTGTGAATCATCACAATCAGTCCATCAAACACTTACGCTATATTATTATTTTAACCTTGTTTTAATACTCCACTGTCATATCATCAGATTTCATTTATTTGAACTCCCCCCCCCCCCGCCCCCCTCTGTGTTTTGCTGAGGTACACATGCTATGCCGTGGATGTCGGTGATCC
>JAOUQZ010000044.1:366784-377381 GCA_028564935.1 Neosilurus hyrtlii | reverse complement strand
TCCCCCATCCCACACCCACTTATCCCATAGCCCTTCATCCCACACTCCTCCATCCCACACCCACTTATCCCATAGCCCTTCATCCCACACTCCTCCATCCCACACCCACTTATCCCATAGCCCTTCATCCCACACTCCTCCATCCCACACCCACTTATCCCATAGCCCTTTCTTCCATACTTCTTCATCCAACACCCACTTATCAAATTGCCCTTCACCCCACACGTCTTCATCCCTCACCCATTTATCCCATGCCCATTAATCCCACACTCCATCTCACACACACTTTCCCAAACTCCTTCATGTCTTATCCCACAACCACTTATCCCAAGCTACTTCATCCATTATTCCACACCCACTCATCCCTCACTCCTTCATCCCTTATTAAATTTATTCCACACTCCTTTACCTCTTTATCCCACAGTCTATCATCTCTTATCCCACACACCTCACACTTCTTAACCTCTTTACCCCACACTCCTTCATCCCTTATCCCACATCCACTTATCCCACATTCCTTCATGCCACACCCCTTCACCCCACGTCTTTATCCTTTCATTTCACACCCACTTATCCCACACTCCTTCATCCCTCACCCACTTATCCCAAACTCCTTCATCCTTTATCCCACTTATCCCATGCTTCTTTACCCATTTAATCACACTCATTTACCCCTTCATCCAACATTCCATATCAAACATACTTATCCCACATCCTTCCTCTCTTTAACCTTCACCCACTTATCCCACTCCTTTACCCCTTCATCCCACACTCCTTCATCCCTTATCACACTTATCCCACACTCCCTTACCCCTTCATTACACACCCACTTATCCCAAACTTGATTACCCATTCATTCTACTTTTCCCAAACTCCTTAACCCCTTCATTACACATTCCATATGAAACTTACTTATCCCACACCCTTTCATCCCTTTACCCCTCACCCTTTTATTCCAAGCCCCTTTACCCCTTCATCCCACACCCATGTATCCCACACTCATTTATCCCACACGACTTCATGCCTTTATCCCACACCCCTTTATCTCGTATCCCTTCATTCTTTCATCCTACCCATTCACCCCACACCCCTATTCCATCAGGGTGCTATTCTACCCATTTTAATTTCATGACTGTTCTTAATGATGAAGTATATGCCCTCTGAAAGCCCCTTTTTAGATCTAGTCTAACTGAGAGTCAAACTCTGATCAGTCATAAAGGAAATGTGTTTTATCCATGATGCATTGAAAGAATTTTCTCAAGGTCATGCTTGCAGACAGTGCGGGTCTTCATGGCTCCGCTAATATTTACTCAGTGACTGCGGATGGAAGGCATGGGGGACAAACAGATATATAGAGAGAGGGAGAGAGATAGTGCTGCAACCTATCTCTCTCACCTCGTCTATTTCTCTCTCCTACTGTGTCACTCTCATTTCCTCCTTTGCTCTGAGTTTCTGAACATTCTTGCGTGTGTGTGTGTTAGCGTGCAAAGACAGGGCTTTCTTTCATTGTGCTATAACTTAGGTGCGTCATTCCCTCTGCAACTTTTGCTCTTTTTCTTAGTCTCAGTTCCTCCCTCTGTCTCTCTCACACACACATATGCACAGGAAGTAAATACACACAGCTATACATTGACTAAGTGGATGATTCATCCATCACGCTATCACACACTTCTACCAGATCAGTTTCCTGAATGTGTGTGTTCTTCTTTTATTTCCACTCAAACACTTCTTTTTAAAAAATAATGCCACACACCCACACACGGATAAGGGTAGCCTCACACCATTTCAATAGAGCTTTTTACACTGTTATTAACAGCAGCAATAATAATGGTAATTTCACTATTTACCTACCATAATTTCTGGACTAGCACTCCTACCGTAAAGACACTAATAAATGGGCAGCTGAATGTGACAAACTCTGAAGGGCACAGAAAACGTACCCTTCTTCAACAAAGAAAAAAAATTCCCACTGAAAAACAGTGAAAAATAAAAATAAAATAACATAAATGATAACACCTGGTTTCAGGGTTAATACGGTAGCTAGTTGCGCTGTGAGTTTGGCAGAACCGACCTAGAAAATTGACACTAAATAGAACAAGTTTGACAGAAAAGACCTCCAGGGTTGAAAAGACAGAAAATTCCAAGAAAGAAAAAAACCCACAAAGTGAGCTGAGGGAAGACATGTCCCATCTGGGCTTCCATACAGTCTGAGTGTACGTGGCCTGAGCACCACCTCACACAATTTAAGACCTGTGTGTGTTTTACATCCTGTACTTGTTATTAATAAGAGTGGAAACTAGGCAGCATGGAGGGTCCAGCTCTTTCATATTTACCACGGAGGAGTGAATAAGGGTCAGTAGATAAAAAACAAGATGTGTGGATTGGAGAGCTGAGCGCTGAACAAGTCGCCAGACCATTGCAGGGCAACACACACAACCATTCACACTCAAACCTCGGGGCAACTATTACTCAATTGTGCATATTTTTGGGCTGTGCGAGAAAACTGTGGTACCCAGCGGAAACCCACGCAAGCACGGGGAAAACATGCAAACTCCACACAGAAACGCCCACGCTAAGCCCGAGTCTGAAACCCAGGACCTTTTTGCAGTGAGGTGGACATGCTAACCACTACACCTCCATGCTGCAACAGACAGGTGGATAAATAGATAGACAGACAGACAGAGAGACAGACACGTGTATAGATAAACAGACAGACCATTAGACAGACAAATACAGACAAACATAGAGACACAGGGGAGGTGGTGGCCTGGTGGTAGGGTGCTGGCTTACTGATTCAAAGGTCAGGGGTTTAAGCCCCACTGTCACCGCGTTGTCACTGCTGCCCCCCCACCCCCCCTACGTGCAGCTAACTGGGTTATCAAAGGCCGGCCATGTCTCTCATTGTCTCACTGTCTGTGGTAATGAATCATGTAAAAGAACCACTGTTGGGTTGCTCGTCAGTGTGTTTCTGACCTGCGATGGCCTGGAGACCTGTCCAGGGTGTACTCTGCCCCCGCCCGGAGTCAGCTGAGATGGGCGCCAGCCTCCCCACGACCCTAATTTGGATTAAGCGCTTCAGAAAATGAATGAGAAAGAGACACATGGATAGATAAACAGACGGACACATGTAAAGACAGACAGACAGATAGATAGACAGGTAGCCATTCAGGCAAGTTCGACAGAGAGACGGAAAGAAGGAGACAAACATACAGACATGAAGAGAAAGAGACAGAGACGGACAGTGTAGTCAGAGGTGCTCCCAGATGTTTGTCTCTTTTCCACTTCTATAACCACTGTGTGTATGTAAGTACATGTGTGTGTGTTTCTGCACCCTGCCAACAATCTCTGAAGCATGAACCGCTGCCTCGCTCCAATCTGAGACATGTGTGAAGCTCTTCCAGCTCGGAGCTCACAGGGTGGTACAGTAGTAGTGCACGAGGCTCCAGCCGTCTGAGCACACTCCCAGTAATGCTCGCCCGTTCCAGCACTTTTCAAACACATCAGTTTTTTTTTTTCAATACATTTCGATCTTAATACGTTTCAGAATTTGGAGCCTTTTTGTACGAGTTGCTTTGCTCCAGACCGCAGGAAACGGATATGCTCAAGGACACATGGGAGAAAGTCCACAAGTTTTGAGAAATAAACAAAGTAGAGGCATGTGAGAAATCTGAACAGTTTTTAATCTGCTTAGACTGAGTTTCAGCGAACTCAAAGAACTTTTCTAATTCAGCCACATTCTTACTTCCCCATTCTGCAGAAATGTAATCACAAGTGTTCAGTGTTACCGACACACTTAATGATGAGCGTTGCTGCTTTTAAAGGTACAGTGTGTAACATTTGATCTATTAGCAGAAATTAAGTATACCATTAATAAATCCGTATTTATTAATTTTTAAAGTTGTTTAGTTTTCGTCACCTAAGAATAAGCTGTTTACACCTCCATGGGGAGCGGGTTCCCTCTCATGGGGGCCGCCATTTTACAGCACCATGTTTCTATAGTAGCCCGAAACCATACAGGCTTCCGAGGGAATAAGTCGAGAACAAAATTTCAGTTGGTTGAAATCTTGAACTTCACCACTAGATACCACTAGTCAGCAATAAATCTTACACACTGAACCTTTAAGTGCTAGGAATATCATAAACGTAAAGTTTTGTCCCGAGTCCACTTTGAAAGTGATGACAGGCTTGTATTCTTACCTCTAAAGTGCACTTCCGAATCTCTCTGTCCTTCCCGGAGCACCTGTAGTGACGTAAAGGAACCACCGGGGGTGGAACGTAAGGTGGCGAGGCATAGAGTGGTGTATCCGGAAATGGTCGTGGCCTATGGAGAGGCGAAGAGAAGGGGGCTGAGACTGGAGGAGGGGCACGTCTGGTGATGATTCTCTGTTTTTGTCTCTCCTTTGGCTTTGCGTCTGCCTGTTCTTCGCTAGCTTCTTGCTGGCTCTGCGGAGCTGCGGTACCTTTGATCCGTAGTGGCTCGGCAGTGGCATTTCCATGGAGACTCGCGTATCGTGCATGCCGATTTTGGCGGTGAAGCGGGAGCGTGTATGGAACCCTGCCATAACCAAACTGTCCAGGACGGATTTGTCTGAGAGAGAGAGAAAGTAAGAGAGAGAGAGAGATCAGAAAAAAGAAGGAAAGAAAGAAATAAAGAAAGGTTTAATCTAATCCTTACCTTCTTACAGTTGATGGATTCCTATTGGTGGAGACTGACCTCCTACTCCCGCCTGCCCCTACTCGTCCAGTCCTCTCATTGGGTGGTCGTCTGGATCCTCGCCCTGACTGGCCGTTTGCTGGAAAGGAGGAAGATGATGGCGAACGGTAGATTGAAATCGGCTGCTGATTGGGTGGTACGACATCTGGTCGGAAGACAGGAGGCACGTGATTGGGCAGCTCTTGCCCTACCCCTGCTGCTGTGTCTCGATAGAGAGGTAATCCAGGGCCCTGGTTGGATGGATATATTCTGTCATTGCCAGGATATGTAGAGGGGTAATACGGCATGTGAGGGGGGAGTAAGGGGGTGTGGCTTGATACATCCGATGGCAGGTAGCTCGGCCCATTCCAGGTCTGGGGAGGCGCCATGCATTGTCTACGTCTCTCAGTCACACCCACTCCACAGCTCTGAGAACACTCCGCCCACTCACTCCATGGACCCCATACACCTTCTGGCGCCACCCCTTCTATCTGTCGGGGACGTCGACCAATTATCTGTCACAAACATACGGAAAAAGAGAGTAAACAACATGAAAGGAACCCTTCGTGTTCTAATCAAATCTGTCTGCCTGTGAAATGAAAGAAGACGGCCTGAGGCAATTACAACATGTAGTGCGCACTACAGTAGGTGATGAACAGCTGTGAGTGACGACTGAGTAATGAGCCGGAATGTGCTGGAACTCGCCTCAGGTGTGGCATTGTCCTGTCTCGGGAACTCGATCCATCCAAAAAAATAACATCTCCAGCTTCTCTGTTTGTTTTCTCACTACCGTGTGGCACATCTCCCCTGTAGTGCTCACTATTTAGCACCCTTCTGTCCTTTTGCCTCAGGTCGTCTCTGCTGATGTGGAAAACTACCACCATCTTTGTGCCTCACATTAACACGCACCAGGGTTTTACTCACAGGACATAAAAACTTAAAATCTTATCCATATTACAAACCCTTCATATACACACTACCAAAATGGATGTTTAAGTTTAAACTTCCTTTGATAGAACGTATGTTCAGATGGTGCAACAGGCTGCAGGAGACTTATCCCATGAACTTTCGCCCAGGAACGTAATCCCAGGAATTTTAGCTCAAGGCTACACTTCCTGCTACTTCCACTGCAGCCTTACTGTTGCTAACCTCACACCCACAAACACAGAAACTCTACCTCATAAATACAATGCTACATGATCTGGAACTGTTCCATGGAACCAAGAGCCAATGATCAACCAGCAGTATAAGTTCAGTTCTGGAAGCAAATTAGTGTTGGTGACATCACTCCAAGTCATTTTCATTAATGAAATGCAGAAAGGCTGAACCAAGACTATTCTCCTCAGAACCTCAGACTTAAAGCCAGAACCTATCACACATTAAACATGATTCAGTAATATTATTACGCATAAATTATACAAATGAGACCAGCACTGCTTGTTGAATCATTTACTTTATTCCAGAACATCAAGTGAGAACTTAGGACCACACCCCTTCTTATTAGAATTGTATTCCCAGAAATTTAACTCAAAAGAAATGATAATAACCAAAGAATAATGAACTAGAAGTCGAGCAACCTCACCCAGAACATACCCTTATGTTATTATGATACATTATTCAGTAATCCCAATGAAACTCATGAGAAAGGTTTGTAGTTATGAAAATATGAAATTGGTAAATTGGTTCTGAAATTTAAGAAGGGAATTTACCCTGAAAATTTCTCCTCTGAGCTAAAGGCCAAAATAATAATCCTGAAACATTACCACAAAAATTACAGACCAGTAACCTAAGCCAAGGGCTTTTAGTCCAAGAACTGTAGCCTAGAAAACCAAAGCCAAAGACCTTCAGTCCAGGAGCAATTGCCCAGGAACTTAAGCAAAGGAACTTCAGTCCTGAAAATTTAGCCATAGAATCTAAGACAAGTAAATTTGATCCAGGAGTTTTTGCCAGGGAGCCTAAGAAAAACACTTTTAGTTTAGAAGCTTTAGCCAAGGAACCTAAACCAAGCGTCTTTAGACAGTGACCAACAGTCAAGGACCTTTATTCCAGGAATCTAAGACAAGGCCTTTTAGTCTATGAACCTAATCCAAAGACCTTTAGTCCAGGGACCTAAGACAATGACCATTAGTCCAGAAGTTTTATCCCAGGAACTGACACCAAGAAGACCAGAAGATCAGAATCTTTGATCCAGGAACTGAAGGCAAATACCATTAGTCAGGGCAGTGGTGGCTTAATAGATAAGGCTCTGGGTTGCTGGGCCAAAGGTCAGAAGTTCACGCCTCAGTACCACCAAAGTGCCACTGTTGGGCCGTTGAGCAAGGCCCTTGGCCCTCAACTGCTCAGTTGTATAAATACAGTATGTAAGTTGCTCTGGATAAGAGCATCTGCCAAATGCCATAAAATATAAATGTAAATGTAAAGAATCTAAGACAAAGACCTTTTCTCCAGGAGCCTAAACCAAGACCCTTTGTCCAGAAACCCAAGACAGTAACTGTTAGTCAATGAGCCTTAGTCCAGTAATCTAAGACAGGGACCTTTATTCCAAGAACCTAAACTAAGGACATTTAGTCTACGAAATTTAGTTTAGTTCTAGAAAATCCAGGAATCTTAAGGAAGAAAAGGTCCGGGAGTTTTAGCCCAATAACCTACACCAAGGTCATTTACACAAAATCTTTAGTCCAGGATGATTAGTCCAGCACCTTAAACCATAAACCTTCTCTCCAAAAGGAGGTGTTCAGTGCTGGAACTCTGGACCTGCTCCAGTTAATTAAAAGCACTAAAACATGCATTCCTCCTCTTGGGCTTAATCATGTGTGGTGCGTAGGTGCTAAAATAGTCAACTATGGACTCTAGAAAAAGCACAACCCCAAAATAACCTGGTAGTTCAGCTCTCGGGCTGGTCCTGAAGAAAGGTTCTTTGGTTCCTTGAACAAACATCACTGTGTAAGTGAAGAAGGCACCATTTGTGATTGAATGTGGTTTGTATTAGTACGCTACATAATTCTCCAGTGTAGGAAACAGGGGGGTAGAGTGGCATCTGGAACACAGCCCAGAACACTAAGACCCTGGAAACCACAGTAGCAGGAGTTCAAGTGCAATTTTATTTTTCCTGGTTCCTCTCCGCTGAGTCTGACCTTGAACTTCAATTCTGTAACAGAGATGTCATTTATAAACCTGATTCTTTTTTGTTTGTTTGTTTTTTGAGAATCTGATCTGAGCTTTATGTTGGAAAATCATGATTAGCATTATTTAGGTACAGAGTTGTTGCAGAGGCATGCACACTTTTCTTCGAGATGCAGAAAAATCAGAATTTATTTTATGGTTGGTTTATTAATGCATAAAAAAGCTGGAGGAGAAATGCTGGCAAGAGACAGAAGGAATGGATTCATCAAACAAAAGTTTCATTTCAGGATGAAAAAAGAGAGTAAAAGGAAGCAAAAGCACATAGAAACCCACAGCACTTGGAGAGGTCAAGCCTCCACCAAGACCAGAAATGTTTATATGATTAAAAATCTCAAAAATCATCCTCTCTCACAATGTTAAAAAATCCTGGGCCTAGAATTCGATCAGGATCATCTTCAGCATCGAGAGGAGACTTCGTTGTCCTAAGCCCCGCCTCTGGGAGAAATTTCACTAACATCTACAGGTCACTTTTGCAAACAAACACAAACAGGCACTAAGTCCGAGGTGATAAAGAGGGATGACCAGAGAGAGACGAAGGATGAACAGAGAGAGAAAGAAAGAGAAAAAAAGGGATTGAACAGAGAGAGAGAGCAAGTGAGAGACAGAGAGAGAGAGCGAGACCAGGGGATGAACAGAGAGAGAGAGAGAGACCAGGGGATGAACAGAGAGAGAGAGAGACCAGGGGATGAACAGAGAGAGAGAGAGACCATGGGATGAACAGAGAGAGAGAGCGAGAGAGACAGAGAGAGAGACACCAGGGGATGAACAGAGAGAGAGAGAGAGAGAGAGAGAGACCAGGGGATGAACAGAGCGAGAGAGAGAGAGAGAGACCAGGGGATGAGCAGAGAGAGAGAGAGAGAGAGAGAGAGACAGAGAGAAATAGAGGGAACAAGGGAGAGAGAGAGGAGATGATGATCCCTAAATTTTCACTTCAGCAGTGATGAAAGTGCTTTTCAGTAAATTACAGAGATTGACACTTACTGGCAATAAAAAATACAAAGAAGGTGGGGCTAGAGGATACAATACAACTGTGTGTGAGTGTGTGTGTGTGTGTGTGTGTGTGTGTGTGTGTGTGTGTGTTATAGTAACACCTATTAAAAAAGTTAGGAAATGCCTGACTCACATAATGGATGTCACAGAAGCCCCACACATGCACACGCACACACATTTCCTGACTCAGATTTCACCCATTCCTTCAGCAAACAAAAACACGCACACACATGCTTTCCAGGGTAAATACACCTACATACCCTCCACAGACCACTTAATTTACACACTACTGAATTCACACACACACACACACACAGTGGGGGAGTTTGCATCACTGGTCTAAATGTCACAATAACGGAAAGAACCATTCAGATTTGCTATTTCAGGGGGCAGTAACATTGTGTGTGTGTGTGTGTGTGTGTGTGTGTGTGTGTGTGTGTGTGTGTGTGCTTACTGGATACAGCCTTCAGAAGGAATGCAACTCTTATACACTTAATCATAAAGGCCTCGAGACACACACACACACACACACACACAGAGTTATTTAATATTTTATAACGTGATTAATAGTTAACTGCTCTGCCTGGGAGATCTATTTAAAAGTCAAACTGAACAGCAATAAAACAGCAGGAAAGAAAAGAAAAAGAAAAGGAGTGCACTTCAATTCCAATTTGAAACACAGCCTTAAACACAAACACAGAGATAGAGCTGAATGAAATACTGACTGAATCTGATCCTAAACCACATGTCTGAGGCCTATTATACTGACTAGTCGTACTGAATACTTAAAAAAAAAACTTACTGTTTTGTTGCCCATTTCCATGGCGCTCACACACACTGCGCTCAGCACTGTGCTCCATAACACACACCACCTGCACACAGATGAGCAACACACACACAGAGACACAGTAAAGAAAAAAATTCACAAATAGAAACAGATCCAAATATAAAGTATCCCGCCGGGTGAAGTAAAGACTCATTCATTTTTTTAAACACTTGAAACTTTGATAAATTTTTCCATCCTACTCATTATAATTCTCATGACTTTGATTGGGTACCTCATGGCTTCATTATGCTGTGCATGTGACATACACAAAAACAAACAAACAAATAAAATAGTCCTAAGATGCTCTGGATCAAGTGCTATTCTACTGTAGCGGTCTAATAATATGTGTGTAATAAAGAAATCTTAACCATTAAACCATCCCTATGACATACGACCACCACAGACCAGGGAGGGGCACAAGCCTGCACATGCCCCCTCCGTGACATGTGATGCTGCCACCCGCCTCTTAACGAACTGCTCTGCATGTGTGTTTGGAGGTGACCTAACACACTCAGATTCCTCATCAAATGAGCTCACAGATGCCCATGGATTGGCTGGTGATCGCCGTGAGGGACAGGGGAGCGTACGCCATCCCTCCCTACCGTGAGAGCTCGGCCACTTAGCTCCCATGGACTCCCTGATGCAGACGGCTGTGGCATCAATCCGGATTTGAACTAGTGATCTTCAGGTTGGTCACGCACCTTGCTTTTACCTTTTATTTACGCATTCACGTCTGTCTGGTGCCTCGGTTGTGCACGTCCTTAGAAAGTGAGATGCACGTGAATGTATAAAACAAACAAAATTTTTTTTTTTTAAGAATTGGTGTGGAATCAGGCGGCACGGTGGCGTAGTGGTTAGCACGTCCGCCTCACAGCAAGAAGGTCCTGGGTTCGATTCCCAGCTCG
>JAOUQZ010000044.1:336071-348970 GCA_028564935.1 Neosilurus hyrtlii | reverse complement strand
TGACAGAGGCCACACCCCCTCCGCTGAGACTGACAGAGGCCACACCCCCTCCACTGAGACTGACAGAGGCCACACCCCCTCCACTGAGACTGACAGTGGACACACCCACTCCACTGAGACTGACAGAGGCTGCACCCCATTACTGAGTCTGACAGAGGCCACACCCACTGCACTGAGCCTGACAGAGGCCCCATACTGACAGAGGTGCCCTCTGAAATGAGTCAAGCACTGAGGCCACACCTAAATGAGTGACAGAGGGCAGTTTCATTTTGACTGACCTACACTGAGGCCACACCTCGTCCACTTAGACCATGCCTCCTGCACCGAGACTGACTGACTCCCCCTTTGTGTGTGACGGGCATTGAAGCAGAGGCCACTCCTCCTTCACATCCACAATCTGCCACTGTGTTATTAGAACACATTGTGGCCTTGAACATCCCACGAAGCACAGGCCACGCCCCCTTGCTGAGCTGAAGTCAGTGAAGTGTAATTTAGAGACATGTGACAGCAGCACACGCTCAAAGATTACAGACCAGATCAGATTATCGTGCGTGTGTGTGTGTGTGTGTGTACCTGCTCGGGTGTGCAAAAGATGTGGGCGTCATCCTGACAGAAGCGTCGTACCCTCGTCAGCCCTCCGAGTGCCCCCGAGTGCTCGTTGCGGTGTAGCGCACCAAAGTCGGCCCAGCGAAGCGGCAGCTCACGCCATGATCTCACTCTCTGCTCATACATCACACTGCAATGGGCGGGGCAACCTCAATTAACTCCTCAACATATTTACATACATTTAAATTCAGCAGGGCTCACCCTCACTCAAATCATGAGTTTAAATAGAATTTCTCTGTAAAGATTCCCATCACTATTTTATTCATAACACGTTTTTATCTATGAACGTAACCCTCAGATCCCTTTAAATAACGTAAAATCAGGTGAAACTCATGGAGGGGGTGTGTCCTCCTTACCAGTGGGCGGGGCAGTTCATGGGCTTGAGGGCGAAGGTGTGTGGCTCACACTTCACGGTGAACATATTCTCGCTGTAGTGCTCCCAGTGACCTGAGCGTTCCCATAACGACGTGCTATACAGTGTGGGGGTCACGACCTCACTGAAGCCCCGCCTCCTGTACTCACTCTGACAGAAAGAGGGAAAGAAAGACAGGCGTTGTTCTATCATTGGGGTTGATTCTCTTTCAAGAACACGCGGCCCCCTTTTATAACCCACGTCTGAAAAAAACAGAGCCCCTCAAGGCAAAATAAAGGTTCGAAAATAAAATTACAAAAAAAAAATTTTTCTAAGTGAAGATTTAAATTAAACAGATAAAATAAATCACGGTTCAAACAAACACAAAATACCAATAAAAATGCCCTTCATTTTATATATAAGGGGATATTTCTGTTTTAATTAGAATAAAAAATCTAAAAACATCAGAGTAAACAAAAAGAAAACACCTATTCAAATAAATGTAATAATATTATTTAAAATGTAGATATTTTAATAATAAAATAATTAAAAAAGGAAAAAATTCTAGTTCAATAATTTTATTTATAATAAATAATTTAAACCATCACATAGTAAAAAAAAGTATCACAAATATAAATAATAATAAAAACCAAAAAATTATACAGTTTAAATAAATAAATAAATAATAATAATAACTACAACAACAAAAATAATGGAAATAATAATAACAATAATAATTAAAGGATATAAATGTAACAACCTCAATACAAACTATACCGATTACATTCATAAGATTGAAATAAATGAATGAAAGGAGGCTGTTACCTTTATAAACTCAGTGAGTGTGTTGTATATATGAGCTCCTTTGGGCAGGAAGAAGCAGCTTCCCGGACTGACGTCGTTAAAGAAGAACAGCTCCTGATCCTGATTAATTCATAAAAAACACACACGATCAGGAGCATGAACACCACCCCACTCTCTCACTCACCCCCTCTCTACGTTTTATAAAGACACGACCGAACCTTCCCGATGCGCCGGTGATCTCGTTTCTTCGCCTCCTCCTGTTCGTGCTCCCATCGCTCTCGCTCTCTGTCACCAGGAAACGAGACTCCCATCATCCTCTGCATGCCCGCTGCTTCGGGACAGGGTGATAAGGTGACGGGGGAGACCTGCGGCGTACAGTACGAGTGCTGAGAATTTCATTCAGAAAGGCGGAGTTTAGGACCCTGAAGATTTCTGAGAGACTCACCTGCAGCATCTTAAAGGAGCGCAGGAAGTGTGTGTGGGGCAGGAGCGGGCCGGAGCACACACCTACACACTCTCCGTACCTACACACACACACAGGTTTGAGAAATTACACACGCTGATGAGTATTTCTTAGAGCTCAATACTGACACCTAGTGGCCAGACCACAGTACACAGAGTGTATGAGTGAGACAGATCCACACCGGTACACACTGACGGCGTCTCCAAGCGTCAGCTCCTCCTCAGCACACCGCAGCCTCACATCATCATCCTGCCACAAACATCACATCAGCCTGTGTGTTACAGTATGCAACAGGCAGAAAGGTGAAAGGTCATGACCTGTACCTGACCTGGAAGAGCTGTCGGAGTTGCTGCGCACTCAGTTGTGTTGTGGCGATGAGGAGTTTTAATGCCGCCGTTTCCACACACCTCCGCTCCACCTCCTCTAAACACACCGAACTAAAACACACACACACACACACGCTTGGTTATGGTCGCCATGCAGGGCAAACGTTTCAAGAGAGACATCCTATAATCCGATTTTAATCTGCAGACCCCAAGCCTGAGACTAACCTCATTACATATTTAATTGTTATACATTTAAACAGCAATAAATAATATACAAATTAAAAAATAATAAATTCAAACCATTATGTATCAGTAAAAAGTACAGCAATAAAACAAATCCATAAATAAACACTAATCATTTAATAAATATGATCAAATAAATAGTAAGAAATATTTTGCAGTATAAATGTTCTACTAATATAAAAGATAAAAAGATAATACAACGAGAAGAAAAGCTCTTAAAGTTGGGGTTGGTAATTTTCCAGCTGTAAAACACACACTGGTATGTAACTGATTGAAATGGTCTTTACACGCCGTCCATCACTACAACACTAACTTACAGGGTCTGAAAATAAATCCAACATCTGTAACCCTGTAAAAACACCGACCAATCACTGCCTCGCAGCCTGCTGGGGAATATCCAATCAGAATCTCTGCTCATGTGTGACCCCACCATGCACTAACAGCAGTCAGAGCAGAACACGTGCATGTGGGGGGTGGAGGAGGCGTGGCCCTGAAAGGACCTTGGAGGGCAGGGAGGTTTAGCCAGAGCCCTGAAGAGATGCTCGCTTTCCAGATAACCGACCGCGGCTTGAAGAGACTGTACTGTGTGTGTGTGTGTGTGTGTGTGTGTGTGTGTGTGTGTGTGTGTGTGTGTGAACCTATTGTCCAGTTTGTAGTCACAGAACAGTCCAGTGTCTGAAACTCCTTCACGGCACACCTGAGCACCAAACTGGGATTCCATCACACTCGCTAACACACAAGCACCTGTCCTCCATACCACCTACACACACAGAAATTTATTTTAGAACTCTCACTCACTCGCCGTCTCTCTCTCTCTCACACACACACACACACCTGTCGTCCGTCTGAGGAATCGAAGTCAAGCAGCTGCAGCTCACAGTCGGTCTCTAGTGGACGAGACAACTCCCACAATGCACCACTCACCCTGCTCACGACGGCTCCTTTCACCCTGCAGAATGTCACAAATAAGCCACGCCCCTTTTCACTCTAAAGTGACAATCTTTGTAAAAATCAAAGTGTATGTGTACGTAGACTCACCTTATGTGCTGAGCAATCTGTAAGGGGGTCGTGACCCCTGACATGCCTTTCATTGTTCTGCCATCCGCCAATCGAATGCTCAGCTCTCTTCCAGGCTCCACCCCTTTCTGGTCTGGCCCGATTGAGAAGGCCTCAAAGAGTCGAAGTCGCTCTGATCGTCCGGCGGAGGGCTGAAGCTGCAACACACATTTACACACCAATCAGCTAAAAATAATTAAAAAGTAAAACACTAGTGTATATCGATATAACGAGGATTTAACATGGCCACTCTACTAACACACACACACACACACACACACATTTTATGACCACAGTGAGGAAAAAAAATTAGCGGTACAATAAATCTGGGCTGTGTCCTAATTCCCAAATGCATGTGATCACCACAGTCGCTAGATTCGTACTTCGATGACGTTCAGGAAGCAGCCCTGAATCCTTATTTCCTTCCACACCATGTAAAGCAGTGTGTGTGTGTGTGTGTGTGTGTGTGTTTTATCAGTAGTGTTTACCGGGACCAGGAAGCATTATTATTTTATACTACATGTCCTGGTGATTTATTCTACTTATTTATTTATAAAAAAGGAAAAACAATCTTTTTCTGAAGCTTCTGACCAATCAGGATCAAGAATTCAACAGTGTTGTGTTATAAGACTATACTCAGTGTAATCCTGTGATTAGTGTGTGTGTGTGTGTGTGTGTAAGGAGGGTAGTGAAGTAAACTAAGTACGAGTCACTAACTGTAGAGGTCATACAGACGTGACGCTCCGGCCTTGTTCTCTGGATGGTCCCATGACCCTGAAAATCACCACCGACTTTTAATCCAGCTGTACGCTCGCATACGTCACCACAGACACATCTCTGACCCCTGCTGACCCCCTTTTGCTAAAGCCTACACAGAAGTGCATGTGTGAGCATTTCCAGCTCCATCACAGACTTTCTCATCGTTTGGTGCGTAGTGCTGAGGAGGGACTCGGTCAGGTGCTTCGACATGAGACGCCAGCCTCAATTCCACCAGTGAGAAAGAGGGAAAACGTTTCACAAAAATAATAAGTGACGCTGATGGGTTTCCTGCTGCCAGCGTGGGTGCACGGGTCATCACTGTGCTGGAGTGAGCTTCGGGCATCTTTCAATCCACATGTTCCAGATGTGTATCAGCTCTACTCCTGGGAACTGTCACCTGGAAGAGCAGCATCACCTCAACACACCATGAAGCACTGAAGCCATTCTGACTCTTCCTGCTCAGGAGGAACCCTGGAACATCTGGCCACTAAGGAAGTCCATCATGCTCACATGTACATATATGGTATTTCCTGCTTATGTTTACATTTTTGGATCAGTAACCTCATTATCTGGATAGCAGCTTTTCCAGAGGCACCGCATATGCGCAGAACAGAAACAATGATACATAAAGGATAACGAATCTGAAGTATCTGAAACACGGAAGTGAAAATCAACACAGATGTTTTGTTTTTATAAATATAACCTTGCTGTAGGCTCTGCGGCTCCTCAGCGCCGACTTCAGGCTCTCCGGGCACACAGCTCGGCGCAAACACAACGCCACCAGCATCTTACACACCGCTTACAACCGCAACGCTTCCTAAAAACCTCAAATTCTCTCCATCTTCACTCCCACAACGTCGTTCCCTGCCGTCCTCTGTACGCCGCCATGTTACCGGAACAAACCACAGAGGAGGAACCTGATTGGTCAGACATTTCCAGGGCTTCACCAATAATAAGGCGAGAAAAAAAAAAACCAACATATGTCTGGGCGCTCTCAAATGCGTCAACCACGCGCACACAACGCGCATACAGGAGAGTCGCTAAAAACCAAAAAAACACTCCGAGGTCATTTCTGCGTGTTAAATCGATTTTAAAGACCTTAAAAACACACGACGCTGCTCTCATAAGTGTACACCAAAGAAACACGACCAGTCTGATCACCTTTGGAGAAAGAACACACAATATAAAGACTTAAAATGATCTATTTTATACTACAAGTATTCATTTGTCCAAGTTCACTATGGAGGAATTGGTATTTGATGATTATTTTTTTCAGCCTTCCATAAACTTATAGGTCCATTGGCTTAATCCTCTGCAATCAATCAATCAGTCAATCAATTAGGAATGTGACATTTTCAGGTCATTAGGTCAGAGCCGGACGCATTCCTGCAGTGTAACGCCACATCGTAATGCCTATTTTTTGTGGAGTAATATCGACCGTTCCACATTTTCACCAAGACAGGCTGATAAAATGTCTCAAATCTGTCAATCGTTTTAATACCAACCCATCAGGTTAAGCTTCATGTTTGCACACTGCTACAGTGCTCGTCTAATACACATCTATCATCTACATGGAAGATTACAGAAACACAAACGGACTGAGACCCTAATCCTGATCTCTTGATGAAAAGGAGTCCTGTTGTAAACCGATACCCCTAATAATCAGCTTGTAGTCCGAAAGCAAGGCCATTGGAAGGGAAACCAAGACTCCGATAACGTTGTGTGCGGTGTTAAAATCTCAGCGTGCATTTCAATCCTGTTTTAGGGTATTCAGACATCCAAGAGACCTGAGGAAGTCTTAAATGTGCTGGATAGAAGGTTCCCAGGGACCAGGGTTGGGAACCTGTGAGCCCATTGACCTAGACAAACAAATCCTTGAGGGTTCTTGACCCTTCTTTCCTTCCTTTTTCTTGTTAATGGAGCACTCAAAAAATAGTTTTAAACAGCAGCAGAAGGTGTTTCATATTTACGTGGAGAACAGCTGGTGTTGTGTACCTCATACTTATTTTGTAGAATCAATAAACAAAATAATAACAAAAGAAAAGAAAAGTAATTGACTTGAGGTAGGATGTGTAAATGTAAATCATTTGTAAAGGTTTAGATTCAGGAGAAAATAAAAAAGTGTGCATGACATGTAGTGTTGTGAGCAAGAAGTGCGCTCAGAAGCTAAGAGTCATTTAGAACAGGTTTCTTGCATGTTAAGCCATCATGGCTGTATCCCAAATTATCGCATTTCTGAGAGGAGTCCTTAGTACCGAAGTCTAAAATTATTAGACCGTAAAAATAATAATAAGACTGTTTAATCAATCATGCTACATGATCACCATAAACTCAGTTAAAGCTAGTCCAACTCAATTTGATACCACAGATTACCAATCTCGCCAGTTTGCTTACTAGCTGCTAACCCACTAGCACAGTAAATGCTGTAGAGTGTATGGTGGTACTACAAGGAAAAAGAATGTAAAACTGGCTAAAAGGCTCATTTATCCTGATAAAATCCACACTCTTGACTATAGACAATCTGTGGACACACAGATGCTAAATACATACGACCGCTAGCGATAAAACATAGCAAACTAGCTAGCTCTGAAGTTACTAGATAGGAGATTAGCATATTATGTGAAACACCACACTCAGGTGAACACATGGTGGCTAGCTCTGTAGTGCACATATCAAACTAGCTAGTTTGCATAACTGCAGAATGCTAACACGTGACATTCAAGTTCTAAATAAATAAATGAACGAACGAATAAACAAACAAATAAATAAATATTCGCACAAGCGCTGCTTTTGTGATATAGCTACCTGCATAAACTCTTCAGCCAGCCTCGATACATGCTAACATTTGAGATTAGCTTTTGATATGAGGTAATACGCTCAGCTAAAGATTAACGGAAGACAGAGCCGCTTCAAGTACTTGGGCTGGGCTTACAGAGAATATAGTTATTATGAATGCTAGCATTTGGGAAACAGCCATTCGGGTTCCCTAATTTCGGTTTGTACATGAGTCCTGAACGTGTGGGTCTGAACTCTTGTGGTCAAACTGGTCAAGAGAGAGTGTTGTTCTAAGTGTGTGTGCATTCAAGACAAAAGAAGACACCATTTATCACCACCACCACCGCTGCATTCCTTAAATGTTCACATGTTATGAACCAAAATGGTGGAAAAGAAACACATCAGTACGTGAACAAGCAGTATTAGCAATATGTACATTAATTACAGCTCATTTCTTTCTGTGTGGGTGGAAAGCAGTCGTGACAGGAACACTCAATCCTCGAATCGGAAGTATTTTATACATATCTAAGGTCAAAATCCAATCAATACATTTAGAAATAATTAGCTTGTACTGTATATACACAATTTCTAAATGACTTTGACCCCAATACCGTTTCCTTTTGCGTGCCCAAGTCCACTTGGAAACATGACAACAATCAAAAAAATGCGTGAAGATCTGAACTTTCCTAGTTAGCGGACGTGCTATATGGCTAGCGGCAGAGCTGTTTTGCACAGATTATTCATGGCAATATTTGCTGGCGAGCCAGCAGATTGACGTAGCATTCCCAGCTCATCAAGTAATGTCACCATAAGGACCATGTACTAACATTTTAGCTTTAACATTAACCAGCGAACGTGGTAACTAACCGGCATATTGAAGGCAACGTTCCAGCTACTTTTGCGAAGTTTCCGGTTTCAGAATAATTTCTGACCTGAAAGTGATGGATTTTTGCTATTCTAGTTGGTCAGATAACTCGCTTTCAGAATCAAGTGACATCACAGGTAGCAAAGTAAAGTTTCAGTGTCTCGGATTAAATAAAGTCTCTTTTGGAAGTGGTGATTTTATGCTAACCGAATCTGGAAGCGTCAACAGCATGCTAAGCTTCCGTCATGTAAACGAGCTGATTAACATTCTAACTGGCTCTCGTGTCCTGAAAGAACAGATTTTAAAAGAGAAATGTCAGATTTATTTACTAGTTATTGCATGAAATCAATTCTAGCATGAGCCGATAGCCATAAAGAAACATTTGGCACCAAGCCAGTGATGATCAGATTGAGAAAAAAATAACGTACTATATCCACATCTACTGGATGTAACAAGTACAGCACTATTATTATTTTATTTGATTTTTCAATTATAAAAGATCTTTTCTGCTTTGCAGGCTACACACAGTAGTATGTACCTTGTCGGCTAAATAAACAGAACTGAGATGGATTCTAACAAAGTGTTAAAGTGAAAATAAACTCAGTGAGAAGCCTGTCTAATCATGTGTCTTCAGTTCCCCAAACCCTGGGATCATAAGCCTTTCTCTGCGTGGGGAATTAAGCTCCGTAGGTGCCATTTGACCATTTGATGGTCAAAAGCTTTAATTAAAAAAATAAAAAAATAAAAAATAAAAAAGTTCTTGCCATCAAATTTTTCAATTCCCAATTGATAAGAATAATTTTTCTGCCTTGTTAGTATTTATAGTCTGAGTTTTGTTTTTTAAGTAGGATGGGTTCCACTGTTTTTTTTGTGCACTCACGTTACATCGATCGCGGAAGTCGATGAGCCAATCAGGATGCACGACTGCTCATATCCATTGGTGTGCATATAAATCAACATTATTGTACTGCTTGTGTTTATATTTAAAACCTCTTTGCTGGCAATCTAAAAATGGACTGCAGCAATGCCTTCTGGGAAAATTTCACCCGTGTTTATAAAATAAAAGGAGAGAGAAAGTCCATCCCCGAGGTGGGGCCACGAGAAGCAGACGAGGGCGCACTGGAAACGGTACTCAAAAGTGTGAAAATTACGACCCTGTGAGTCAAAGGGAAAAAGGAACAGGAAACAGACAGAATGCAAAATGTGAATGCCTCTTCTTTTCCCATCCAATCAGATTCCACGGAAAGTGTATCCACCTTTAAAGAGCTACGTGCACGATTCTGACATTCAGTTTAAATTGTACTTTCGCAACAAGCATTGAAGAGGTACACTGAAAACAGGCAAAGCAGAGGGGCGGAGTCTAAGTGTTTGTTTACACCATAATCCTGCACTACTGCATTCTTTAAGCACTGCCAAGGGGTGGAGCCTAAATATGCTTACACACATTGCTAGAGCGCTTCGGCTCAAGCAACAATGGTGCCCAAATTCGGGGGTGTGGCACAGAGACAATTATGCAAATTGGGCATCATCTTAGATGGCAAAGTGCTTAAAAAAAACCAAAAAATTAATCGTACACGTAGCTTGCCTGTGTACAGATTCAGAAGCAGATTGTTTTTAAACAAAAAAGTGATACAGATCATCTTCACATTTTTCTTTAAAAAGGAAAATACACACATCATCAGAGCGATAAAGAACTGTAAGCCCCTGATCCTTCTTGTTTTTCAGCGCAGGGCTTTTATTAGTAATAATACACGCGAGAACTTAAAAAAAAAAGAAAAGAAAAAAGAAAACAACAAATCAAAAGACAGGAAGTAGAAAGAAGGAAGCATTAAGATCGAGTTGTGTGTTTTTTTTTTTGCTAGATTAATTCTGCTTTCATTCAAAGTTGAAACTTGAGATTGGATTGAATATACTAGCGGATGAGCAACAATTAAACCTGCGTTCACATTAGCAAAACGAGAAAGCCCCGCCCACATATACTCGTCTCTCTAGTGTTATCTGCTCGGATTTCGTTTCGTCCAAATTGCAAAAAAAAGAGGGAAAAATAACAATACAGAAAATATTACAAACTATCTGACAGACTTCATACCTTTCGCACTAGTGCTGTTTCTTATTGGAAATTATACAGATCACGCCCACAAATGGCCTGCAGTCGATGTGGAGAGTGAACACAGGATTAATCCAGCGTGAATCAGAGCTTAAAGTGTGTTTACAGAAAGAGAGATAGAGTTTCAGAGCAGGAATGCAGAAGCCACACAGGAAAGAGAGAACGCTTCTATTTACATTCTTAATTACAGACCGAGATCATTCAGAATAATCTGGATTCATGTGTTCACACACACACACACACACACACACACACACACACACACACACACACACGTTTGCACAAAGCTAAGTGGAAATGATCAGAATAACCACCTTTTCTCTATCTGTTCATCTTCCTTTCTCCTAGTTCATCCTGCCATCTTGTCTAAGGGACAGGACAGGAAAATGAGCTGGGAGCGGGGCTTCAGTGTGCATTATATCATGTGACCTTTAACCTTAGTAGCAACTGAGCAGGGCTTCGGGAAAAGCGCACGTCTGATTAGATGGCATGGCAACCCTTAATAACGAGGAGGCAAGAACGGTCGTTTAGGAGCGTGTAACGATCCACCTCGGTAGGCGGGGCCAGGTCGCTTTGCGCCGGGCAACAAGGGCTCACGGGGAAGGGGGAGGGGTAATGGAAGGCGCTGAGATGGCAAGCGAAGAAGAGGTCGGGGTGGGGAAGGCAAAAGTGGGCGGGGCTCTCTAGAGGGGGAAGGGGTTGTGGGTGTGGTTGGGGTGGTGGGTGAAGGCGGAGTCGGGCTTTGCCCCAATAGAGGGCGATGAAGGGGGCGCATGGAGTGAGATTTACCCCTAGAATTGTTAGGAGGGATAGCCCCACCCCCACGGGCTGCCACCGCCTCAGGACGCAGATTAGCGGGTGGGAGGGGCAAGACTCGGTCAATGGGGACCAGGATGCCACCCACCATCACAGCCGTAGTAGTAGGGGAGGGAGGGAAGTCCCTAGAAGGGGTCAAGGGAGGTGGGGTGGACAGAGCAATGTGGGGAGGAGGAGGGACAACAACTGGAAGGCCAGGGGTTTGAGTAGGAGGGAAGAAGGGAGGGGGAGGTGGTGATGAATATTGCCCCTGGGGAGCTACCAAATGAGCTGGAGCGGATGCTGCGCGGTCTCCAGAACTTTCAGGGCCATGATTTCCAAGGTGAGGCGGAGGTGGGGCTTCCATAAACTCCGCCTCTTCATACCACACCCCGCTTCCTCTGGCTGCACCACTGGACCGCCTGGGACCTCGGCCAATCACACGAATGCTCTCGACTGTCTGGATGCGGTTGCTGTAGCTGAGCGGATCAACGTTTGTGGCTTCTTCGCCGGTTGCTGTGGTAACCACGGTTTCAATGCGATGATAGCGTTCGTTGTCTCCACCTGTCACTTCCTGTTTCTTTCCTGCTTTCTTGCTCCCTTTGTCCTCCTTGACCTTTTCTCTCTGAGCTCCTACACTCGTTCTTCTCCCTTCCGTTTTTGTTTTCGAGGACACTTCCTGGACAGAAGTGGAAGAGGAGGAGAGGGCGTGGCCAGGGGATACTTCCTTTCTCCTCTTCACTACCTCGTGCTCTTTGTTTTTCACCGTACTCTTTCCTGATGGGGTACGGTAGTCTTTGTCTTTCCGGTCGTCTTCGGCGCCCCAAGACGAGATGTGGCCTTTGTGGCCCAAAACGCAAGGGCTGTCAATTATTTCGTCCTGTGTCGGAGTCCCGCCCCTTTCATCCCGAACTGGCGTGGCGTCTCCACCCACAAGTAGTGGGCTGTTACTTTCTGCCTCAAAGACGCCAGCAAATCCCGGATTCACTTGGAGGAAGCTGTTGATTTTTGACTCCAAGCTCGGCATCACGACTTCCTGTTTGTCTTTCTCGCGCTCGTTCTCGCGCTCTCTCTCCCACTCCGTCACTCGCTCCGACTCACGACTCTTCAAGCTGCTGTTTTCAGAAGACTTCAGAGTCTTCGGGGTGGTCGGTGTTGTCACGCTTGTGGTTGTCGTAGTTACAGTTGCAATCACCGTTGTGGTGGTAACGGCAGAAGAAGAAGAGGGGGCGGGGTTTGGCGAGGTCAGAGAAGGAGTTCGGGAGGAGGAGAGCAGAGAAGACAAACCTGAAGGAAAAAGGAAACAAATAAAATGAGAACAAAACTGTGTGTGAGAATAAATGACTGAACAAGAGAGTGTGTGTGTGTGTGTGTGTGTGTGTGTGTGTGTGTGTGTGTGTGTGTGTGTGTGTGTGTGTGTGTGAGGGTACCAGTGTGTGGGTGTGTCTTTGTAAGCACATTCAGGATTCCCTCTGGTGAAATATCCACTCTCGACAGGATGCTGGCAAGCGGATTGGGTGCTGACGTTCCAGCAGTGGGCGCGGCCTTTGCTGTGGGGGTGTGGCCCGGCTGCGTAGTGGGGGTTCCCGGAGAAGGGCGGGACACAGGACTCACCCCTGTGTCGTAATAAATTGAAATTTTTTTTTTTAAACAAAAATAATTTTTTTTTTATAAAAAAACAACAAATCATTTCACATTTTTTTATATTTTCTCATACTGCAAATTATAACCCCCCCCCCCCCCCAAAA
>JAOUQZ010000044.1:324596-335971 GCA_028564935.1 Neosilurus hyrtlii | reverse complement strand
CCCCCCCCCCCCCCACAAAAAAAAAAAAAAAAAAAAAGAAAAAAAAAAAAAAAAAAAATAAGGGAAATTTCCAGGGGAAAAAAAAATATATAAAAATTAATACATATGGAAATGTATCCAGAAAGAAAGATATAGGTGACAATCTAATCATGTAATTACCTTAATTTTACTTCTAATTCGATTGAAGTATCTGAGCAAAAGAATATTTAGTGTAATTCATTTGAATTTTTATAAAATTTTCCTCACCGGTATTCTTCATGGCATTCGTGATGCTGTTCAAGATGGAGCTGATCTTCCCCAGATCCACATTGGCTAAATTTAAAGGGGTGGGGCTTATAGTAGTAGTGGGCGTGGTCACCGTAGACGAGGACACTGTCTGAACGGGTACGGGCTCAGGGCTTGTTTTTGTGGGAGGAGCTAAAGTCGGGGACTTGACTGTTGTAGCACTGGTGGGTTTGGAGACTGCGGACGGAGACGCCTTTTCGTTTTTGTCTTCGACTAAAAAAATAAATAAATAAACATTAAACTTACGTTTAAAAAATGTCTGTCTATTAATAAATAAACATAAAAGTGCTCACCAGTCACGCTCGTGGAGTTTATGGCGATCTCCTCATCAGACATGTCCATGTCCTCCACATCTCTGTTGTCTTCTTTCGTTCGCTGGCTGCGTCCCAAACCGTGAAAGGGCGACTCAGACCCGGACGGCGAGGGCGCGTCCTCCGAGGGTGAGGGAACCGGAGACTCGACGTCAGGCAGCGTCGCTTTCAGAGCATCCAGCTTGCGCTTCAGGTTCGAAACGCGGTTCGCGAACGTCTTGTACGCCTGAGGGAGACACGGAGACCAGATCCGGTGTTCAACACCAAGAGTCTCTGTTTTTCATCTCGGCCACAAGAAGAAAGTAAGATGATGCGATATGACTGATTCCTGACCGTGTTCAAGACCACTGACTTACATTGGCAACAATTTTGACCTCTTTGTACTGCATCTCGTAAAAGACGTCAGCGTTTCCCAGAGCCTCGAGCAGCGCCGGTCCTGCCTCCTTCTGCCCTTCCAGAAACTCCACAACCTCCTGTAGCTTCATGCTTCCTTCCTCAAAATCTTTGGAGAATTTATTCCCACCTGCTTTATCTGAGAAAAAAAGTGATCCATTACATCACATTTTATTTTATTTACAGGTACAGTGCGTAAGATTTAACGGCATCTAGTGGTGAGGTTCCACATTGCAAGCAACACAAGTTTCATTCCCGTCCCCTCCCCTTTGAAGCCTGTACGGTTCTGGGCTACTGTAGGAACATGGCGGTGCAAGATGAAGAGGCAGCCTCCATGAGAGTGAATAGGTCCTCCAAAATACTACACACTGTACCTTTAAATATGCACAAATATCCAAGTGTTAAAATCTGTTGTTTCGCTAACAAGCTAGCGTCAACTCAGAACTTATTGCTTTTTAACTTCAGCGTCTCGAATCCCTTCCATCGCAGGAAAACTCGTCCCGCCTCACGTGCGAGTCAGCAGTCATTCTGGACGGAAAATAAATGTTCTGTCCAGCATTGGCAAGGAAGAAGTCTCCACTGTCAGTGTAGTTTATTTGTTATTTTTTAAAAAAGAGGTAAAGAAAGCGAATCGAACAAACCTTTGAGACGCTTGAGAGCTTCGGTGCTGCACACGTCGACCCTGAGAGCGGCGAGTTGTTTCTCTTTCAGCTCGCTCTCCTCTAAAGAGCGCTTGAACGCAGAGAGGCGTTCGATAAACGCCTGAGGCTAAAGCAGGGGGTAGGGTGGTGGTTGGGGGAAGGAAGGAGGGAAGTATTGTACAATTATGACAAATCCGGATAGATTCTAAAAAATAATAAGCAAGGAAATATAATTTAATATACTTACGACAAACTCTGCTACAATCTTGGACTTGAGGGCAGCTTTCGGAGTAACTGGAGGCACTAAGACATTGATAAAGATGATTACTACGTGTCTCAAGAAAACGAATGAAACCGTTCACACAAATAAAATTGTACACCATTTCATTTTTCACCTGAAGGGGGCGTTGTCTCTTTTTTCAGCAGATTCGCCTTCAGCTCAGTGATCAGCTCCTCTGGGTAAACACTCCGCTCCTGCCAAATGTTGAAGATTCTCTCCACTGATTTACGCACTTTAGCATCCCTACAGCCAACGCATCAAAGATGTTTACCACAGTAAAAAAACCGCACAACTAAAAATAATCAAACAAATATGTCCTGTCCTGGACACGTACCTGATCAGCAAGGCAGCACCGGGAAGGATTTCGGCGAACGTGCTGCGGTACACGATGGCATTTTTCCTCTTGCAGTTCTGAATGACATCATTAGCGAGGTAGAAGAGATTCAGCCTGTGATTGGCATCCGCTAAAGAAACACAAACCAGTCACAGAAAGTCACATGTGTCAAAAAGGCAGCCATCAAATGTTTTACTGCTTGGGGATTTAAAAATCAGTAAATGGAACAACTGGGCAGGTGGTATTCTATCAGTGTTTATTAGTGGTAACGGCATGCCTATAAGTGCTCTATCTCCAAAACCTTATGACCTGAGAGGGATGGCATACGCTCACTTCCCTGTCACTCACAGCGATCACCAGCCAATCATGGGCGTCTGTGAGCTCATTCGTATGAAGGGGCGGATAGCGCTTTCCCTCCGAGTGTGTTAGGCCGCCCCCAAATACGCATGCACAGCAGTTTGAAAAGATGCGGGTGGTAGCATCGCATGTCACGGAGGGGGCGTGTGCTTGCGCCCCTCCCTGGTCGGTGGTGGTCGTGTGATAGGGAAGGCAAAAGTTGATGGGTGGGAATTGGAAACAAGCAAATTAGGGAGAAAAATCCAAAACACCGTATGACCTTGCTCTGACCTTCACCTCTGACCCAGACATTCCAAAATCAAGTCATCTCAGGGCCACAGATAGGGTACTGTGGTGGATCAATGGTTAAGGCTATGGGATATTAATCAGAAGGTCATTGGTTCAAGCCCCAGTACCACCAAACAAACATCACAAACACTTAACCCTCCACTGCTCAGCTGCATAAATGATAAAGTTGCTACATATAAGGTCGTCTGCCAAATGCCGTAAATGTAAACGATCCTACCAAGTTTGAGGAAAATCCTTGCATGGGTGTGGTCAAGAATTTGTTCACGAACAAGGTGACAACCAGCCAAACAAACAATGATTACACTGCAATGGCCAAAGCCCTGTTTTGGACAAAGGGTAACAAGACAACCGAAATATCTTTCACCGCAACACAAGAAGCCAATAACCAGGAATTATGCTTCTAATATAATTAGTGAAACAGAGAACTCTGGATAAAGAAATGATCTCCGTGAAACAATGTGGAGTTACATGCTGCGATGCTCCCGACATGTCACCCCGACCACCTCAAAAATAGACAGCAATACTACTAATCACATATGTCTACAGCCATGAACATGGACCCTTGCTTCAAAACATAAATATACCTATTAACAACCCTGCCTTCCAAACACCAACACCACCATCAGCTTTGCAGGAACACTTTAGATAAAAAACGTGCACCAGCATGTGGCATAGCGGTCATAGGACAACACAGCAAGAAAGATATCTACCATGAAGCATAAGCCTCAACTACACACCAAGAACCTCCACAATCAAGGAACTCCCTCCGCCATGCACCAACAACACTGACACAGCAAGAGGGCCGACCATTAAACAAGCACCTCTCCCTCTAGACAAGGCCCTGATCCATTAAGAGTGAGCTTCAACCACACAGCTGGCCCCTCTGCCATTAGGCAAAGGCCTCCACCACACAGCAAGAGTCTTAGCCATTAGGCAAGCACCCCGGGCATTAGGCAAAAGCCTTCATCACACAGCAAAGCCTTTGACTATCAGAGAAGAGCCTCTATCACACAGCACGGCTCCCTGCTATCAGGAAAGAGACTCCACCATTAGTCAAGAAGGTTGCACACAGTAGCCTGCAATGAATAAACAATAACCTGCTCAGGTTTGTTCCAACAACGTGCGCACGTTACTCATGTAATTCGTAGAATACACATAAAAAAAAGTTAATCAATGACCATCTTAGTACAATAACTCTCTGTTTAGAACAGCTGTGCATGTGGATGGATTTAATGTAATGGTCAGAAGCACGATTGAGGGGTACAATTATAATAACCAAAACAGCTATCACCATGAAACTGGCCATAGTTGTTCCTGTATATAGTTATATACTTAACTTTGCACTAAATATCACCATATTAAATAAACTGTACATTTTTATACATAAAAATATACTTAACCCATAACAAAATCAGTGATGCAACTGGTCTTTGCTTTGTAAAACAAAAACAAACAAAAGAAATGATTCGAGGCACAAATCCTAAAAACATACCTTTAATTTTAAAAAATATACACATCAGTCCTCACAAGACTTGTTTACTCTCAGCCAAGTTTCAGCAATTTAACTTAAAACCTTCAAAAAATACTAAATAAAATCCGAATAAAATAACATCGGGCTAATTTACATGAAAATCTTTTCCAGTCATTTCATCGCCTCCCATCATAATGTTTAGTCACATAAAACATTAGAATGAGCCCTGAATACAACTGCACTTTGCATACTGATCCCACCAAACAGTAGGTGAAAACAAGAAAGGTGCCTTTCCATTATTTTTCAAATGCCCATACTCCCAGAACGCATTGCTGCAGTCTGACACCCAAAATAAAAACCTCCGAGTGTATATTTCACTGCACTGCATACAGCTCAGTTTGTTAAGTCATCTAAAGGAATTTGGTGTGTTTTTGCAGCAAACGGTGGATGGGGGCCATTGTGACCAGCATCAATACGCTGAGGAGCAAAACTCTGTGTCTTATGGCTTGACAAACAATTTAACAAGAAAAAAAGTAGCCTGCGATTATGCAGACACTTACGGATAACACAGGTCAAGAGCCTCCAACTTTGGGCAAGGGCATCTGACATTGGGCAAGGGCATCCAACACTGGCCAAATGCCTTTAATACTGGCCAAGTGCATCCAACATTGAAAAAGTGCCTTAAATATTGGCCAAGTGCCTTAAATATTGGCCAAGTGCCTTAAATATTGGCCAAGCGCCCCCGATATTGGCCAAGCGCCCCCGATATTGGCCAAGCGCCCCCGATATTGGTCAAGCGCCCCCGATATTGGCCAAGCGCCGCCGATATTGGCCAAGCGCCGCCGACATTGAAAAAGTGCCTTTAATATTGGCCAAGTGCATCTAACATTGGCCAAGTACCTTTAATATTGGCCAAGTGCCTTTAATAATGGCCAAGCGCCGCCGATATTGGCCAAGCGCCGCCGACATTGAAAAAGTGCCTTTAATACTGGCCAAGTGCATCCAACATTGAAAAAGTGCCTTTAATACTGTACAAGCGCCGCCGACACTGGCCAAGCGCCGCCGACACTGGCCAAGTGCATCTGAAATGCATACAAAACCTACACCATGCACCAAGGCTGTCAACAAATAAAGCAAAGCCTTCAAAGACCTTTTAACACTCCATTAACACAAAAAGTAATGAAGCAATTGTCAAAGCACTCGTTCAAGAATTTATTAACCATACAGCACCCCAACTGCTTCAAAACAACAATAGCAGTAACCACACACTCCCTGCTAAAAAAAAACAAAAACATACATCAACAAGCAGCATGTTCCATCAAGCAACAAGCAGACGTGTTTAATCAAGCTTGGTCGAAGCTCCTTGGCCGCTCAATGAGTCACAAAAATAAAATATTAGCATATTAAAAAGCTGAATATCACATCACAGAACCTTTAAAATATGCATGGCCTATAAATTTATGCAAAAGTTTGGTATTGTCTCTGTTGTTATAACTATGAGAGACTCACCGGGGGGTTTGGTCATGCAACTAAGCACTGCGCAAGCTCAAAAGCATTGGCTTGACTCAGCAAATTTAAAACTAATGTCCAGTAATTGTTTTATATAGCTGGAATTCTGGGGTATTATGGTCCATATGGGCTGTCAAAATATTGTGTAAACTCTGGTGCTAATCTCCTGGAATTAAAGCATATAAATTAGCCTTTATTTCATGCCCTTGCTCAACAGTAAAACGATAGCATTAGCAAATAAATGAGTAGGTACTTGTCCTTCGGCAGCGGACATCATTCTAGTAAGCAGACCATCAATGTGACATGTTTAGGTACAAACCGCTCAGACAACATAACCACCTGCAGCCCTGATCATATCCGAATGTGGTCTGAGCAATCAGGTATGACTGTGTATATGGGATGCACTTCTCTCCCCTTCTCACCTCTACTTATGGCCATCCATTTCACCCAGATTGCATGTTATTGCCAGATGAGAAAGGGGACTCTTCTAAAAACCGCTCATCTAAAATGCAGCAACACTTTCTGCCATGAGGCTCGACCTTGAACCATGACTGTCCTTTATGCAGCAAGACCCTGTTTCATGCAACAAGTCATACCACCACACAGCACAGATCTTTATCAAGCAGCAAGACTATCTACCATGCCAGCAGAACAGCAGCAAGGCCCCCATGTCATGCTGCTGAAAGACCCCTCCAACAAGTAGCACCAAGACACTGCTGACATGCTGTACTAAGACCTCTATGACATGCAGCACTAAGACCCCTCTGACAAACAGCAGCAAGAACTCCTGGAAAGCAGCACCAAGACCTCTATGACATGCAACACCAAGACCCCCTGACAAGCAGCAACAAGACCCCCTTCATGATGCAAAACCACAACCCCCTGAAAAGAAGCACCAAGACCCCTAAAAGCAGTGCTAAGAGCCCTCCAGCACACAGCTCCAAAACCCCCTGAAAAGCAGCACCAAGACCCCTCTGACACTCAACACCATGACTCCTGACACGCAACACCAAGACCCCCTGAGAAGCAGCAACAACAGCCCCCTCCATCATGCAACACCACGGCCCCACTGACAAGCAGCACCAAGAGCTCTCCATTACACAGCTCCGAAAGCCCCTGAAAAGCAGCACCAAGACACCCTGAAAAGCAGCATTGACCCCCTCCATCATGCAGCACCAAGACCCCTGACACTCAGCACTAAGACCCCCTGACAAGCAGCACTAAAGCTCCTCTGACATGCAACACCAAGACCCCCTGAAAAGCAGCACCAAGAGCCCCCAATCATGCAGCTCCAAAACCCCCAGAAAAGCAGCAACAAGACCCCCTCCATCATGCAACACCACGACTCCCTGAAATGCAGCACAAGGACCGACCCCCAAAAAGCAGTGCCAGAACCCCCCTGACACTCAGCACCATGACCCCGAGAAGCAGTGCCAAGACTCCCCAAATCCACACCAAGAGCCCCCTGACAAGTAGTACCAAGATCCCACCGAAACGCAGTACAAACAGCCCTACATTACACAGCTCCAAAATCCCCTGAAAAACAGCACCAAGACCCCAGATACTCTGTACCAAGTTTTTTCCTTTTTGTCGCAGCAGCCACCATAAGAACACACTCCATTAATCTACCATTACAGACAGTCAAAAACACATTACAACTGATCAGGAACCTGTAGAAAGCACTCATGCTTTCTGAAAATATTCTGCTACGTCTGGAAGCTGGTATAATCCTTTCAACCTGGCATAACATGAACACAGAGCAGAACACGCAGCAACATAAAAGCAACATAAACCTGTGTAAATAACATTTTAAACAATACCCAGTCGAGTAAAGTCAGTAAAGTCTGCACTACTTCACCATTATAGTCCTTTTTACAATTTGTTAGCTCACGCCCTTCTAATTTAGGCCTGGTTACATATTATTTTCCTTTGGCTGTGTGGCTTCTTGTTAGCATACTGCAGAATGGTTTAGCAGACATTATCATGCGTTAAAATTAGCACAACAAATGTTTTTATTGATATTGACCCTGGCAACTTTCGTGATCTTGTCAAGCTCTCTTTAATGCACAGCTCATCTGAATCAGGGGAAAAACACTGCCCTAACTATGACATTTTTAACTTGTTGTGACTTCTTTTGTCTGGCGACAAGGTGTCTGATAAGGTCAGGGCAAAAGGAATTTTCAAGGTCTGACCAGGAAGGATATTCAACTGTGGGTAGAAAAAATACTGAAAGCCTTATAAATAATCAACTCGACCAATTAACTGTTTTAAATGCTTATTAATTGTATCTTCTGGCTTTAATATATATATATAATATTGAACAACAACAGGAATTAAAAAGGCTTTCTAGTGTTCAAAATGTTTACATCCATCACTCAATCACATAAGATCACATCACCCAATAGCATCACTCACCCAATCACAACAGATCATGTCACTCAACCAATGGCATCATTCAGCCAATCACAACAAATCATATTGCTCCCCAAATGACAACAGATCACGTCACCCAATGGCATCGCTCACCCAATCACAACAGATCACATCACTCACCCAATCATGTCACCCAATGACATCACTCACCCGATCACATCACTCAATGACATTACTCACCCAATCACAACAGATCACATCACTCACCCAATCACAACAGATCACGTTATCCAATTGCATCGCTCACCCATTCACTATAGATTACGTCAACCAATGGCATCACTCACCCAATCACAACAGATCATGTCACCCAATGGCATCACTCACCCAATCACAACAGATCACATCCCTCACCCGATCACAACCGATCACGTCACCCAATGACATCACTCACCCGATCACATTACTCACCCGATCACAACAGATCACGTCACCCGATCACAACAGATCACATCACCCAATGATATCACTCACCCGATCACAACAGATCACATCACTCACCCAATCACAACAGATCACATCACTCACCCGATCACAACAGATCACATCACTCACCTGATCACAACAGATCATGTCACCCAATGGCATCACTCACCCGATCACAACAGATCACATCACTCACCCGATCACAACCGATCACGTCACCCAATGACATCCCTCACCCGATCACAACCGATCACATCACTCAATGACATCACTCACCCGATCACAACAGATCATTTCACTGATCCAATGACATCACTCACCCAATCACATGTCAAAACACCATGCAGCCAATCAAAAGACAACCAATCACATGACAATACTTAAAATAAAAGTGTCGTCAGATTCAGTCTGAATAAGTCTTTAAGCCAAAGCAGAGAACTCTGCACCAAACAGTGGTGATAATGGCCTGGCACAGTACACAGTCACCGTTAAAAAAACAAACAAACAAAACAAACAACAAACATTCAGTAACAATCATGAACATTATTGTGTGCTGGATTTACTCGAGTTCGCCGCTATGGCTACGTTCACACCGCTAGCCCAACTGGCCACAATCTGATTTTTCCCCCTTATGTGAACCATATCTGGTGTTTCATGCCTGTGTGAACCCCAAGATACACATCAAATCCGATCTGGGCCACTTCCAGATGTGGTCCTAAATCGGATCCAGATCGGATTTTTTGGAAACACGCCCTCAGTCTGCGCAGTAACGCGACCTGTATCGGAGTAGAGTGCGGCCTTGACGTCACTCTTGGTCGACATTCGTCACAGAGGGTCACGCGGGCCACAAACTGTTCACCCTGCAGTCCGTCTCTAAAATGACATGAACAGCGTCTCGGGTCGGGAACGAAATCGGGTTCAGGCCCCCTACGACCGTCATACTACACCTCCCCCCATTACGTATGCACCACGTCAGAACAATCCCACAATGCAGTGCGGTCTAAAACCCCCACTTAATGCCACGTGACCTCATAACCTTCCCTGTGATCAGGGAAACAAATCACGTGTGCACAGGTGCACTCTGGGATGTTATTTTATTTTTAAAATGATAAACAAACAGTGCGGTCTAGGGGGGCGGGAGGATATCAGGAAGCTTCACTGGTAGATTTGTTGTTGTTTGTAGATTTTATTGACGTTTTCAAGTCTGACGCGGATCTAGACGAGGTGGAAGGAATCGTGTTTCCCAGCCTGGCCTGTAACCCCTGCAGCAGCTGTTAGCATGTTAGCATATTAGCATCTCTGAGGGTTCAACCTGCACAGCCACGCGGATTAAAACCAGTGCACGGGGTTCCTTCTGCATGAAAACAATTCTATACAAACTCTATACAATCCAGATCCTCTCACTCACTCTCACACACACACACACACACTCACGCGCGCGCTCCGTCAGTGTTTGTGTACTCACATTTTCTGAGCCACTTCATCCAGGAGCGCACTACCAGCCCGTGGTGCTTCCTGTTTTCCAGGCACCACGTCGATAAGCTCTGTATGGACTCCATTGTGTTAGTAACTCCCTGAAACCTGCGGTCCAAACTCGCTTCCAGAGCCGCCGAGGAGGAGCTGGTGCTGCGGCCGCCACTACTGGCCGCTTCGGCTCCGGCCGCCATCTTCCCTTCACTCTGCTCCCTCCTGATCCGGAACGGGCCTTCATTTACACAGCACACCGCCAGGGGGTGCGCACAAGCCACAACACCATAGACAGCTGAATCAGTAGACCAACCAATCAGCGCGTAGTATACTGTCCGAGAACCAAGCTCGGTCGGCGCCATCTTGGGACCTTACAAAAATGTAAACAAACCTACACACGAAGCACAGATCACAATTTCCTACTGGATTTGTTATGGAAAATTGTAAATAAAACAACGGAGCGTGTTTGGGTTGTTGCTTTATTGGTTTATAACAGGGTCTTATTTGTTTATTGTGTGTTATTGTGTGTTATTGTGTATAACTAACACACTTAGCGGGTTGTTAGCCTGAAGTACTGAAGCTACGCCCTGATTATAACGACATACACGCAAGTTTGAATTGTTAAAGCTGGATAAATTCAAACCTCGTAGCAAAGGGGATTTTTTAAATAGTTTATCTTGCTTGGCATGTACGTTCTCGCAATCGTTGCCACCACCTTCCACGCAGGAATAAACGGGGCTGGAGAGATAAACAAGACGCGTACAAGCTGACTGTATAGACTTGGATTAAAGGTCCAGTCTTACAAAAATATTTAGTCATGTTTTTGTTGCTAATTGTTCATGGTGACTTAATAAATCAAACCTTTCAGTTCCAACATCTATCACGGCTGTGTGTTCTGTGATATTTGAGTTTCAGTTTTGTGTTTCCCATCACTTTAAGCCCACAGCCTCCTAATAGGCTAAACTAGGTCACGTCAGGTCACGTGGTACGTGAAACATCACACACTGGACTCGGCAAAAAAAGAGAAAACATGTCCAGTTTGGCTGTAAACGGTCTTCGCGCGGTCAAAAAACGGAAAACCAGAGATATATGCTTAATGAAACTTTGTAGCAAGTCCACCGAGGATGGATTAAGCTTCATAAAGTTCCTGCGAGAGGACTGGATCCCTGAATAACAACCA
>JAOUQZ010000044.1:302573-313506 GCA_028564935.1 Neosilurus hyrtlii | reverse complement strand
TAACGGCTTCACACGTGGTGTGGCCGTGTTTGGGGTGTAATGGCTTCACACGTGGTGTGGCCGTGTTTGGGGTGTAATGGCTTTGCACGTGGTGTAAGGCTTTGTTATATCTTGTTGTTCTTACTGTTGGAGTAGTGTTGCTTGGTGTATCGGCCTTTGTAGAGTTTGCAAGAAGAGTTTTTGCCATTACAGACACCACACCTGTCCAGTACTGCTGTTGAACCCAGCTCTTGGTCACAACCCACTTTCTGTAGGAGACAGGGTTAAATTTCCAATCCAGACAGAACAAAACAGAGAAACCATTGTTGTCATACTATGAGGCTAATAGCAAAAGCTTCACTGTTCAAGCTGGGTAACACTGCAAATTAGAATATTCAATAGGTAATATGCAGACATATATATTTGCATGATATCTACAAGATACCTTCATACTGTTTGTAAGAACACATTACCTCACACACGCCATCGATACACACATTGTTGCTGTCCAGCGTACACCGTGTGCCATCACGGACTTTGTTGGAAAGCGCAAAGAAGAAGTCGTAGCCCTCAGCCAAGCAGTGGAGCTTGCACACATCATGTTCTGGGAAAAGAGAGCAAACAATTACTGAGTCTTTCCTGGGAAATTGTGTGTGTGTGTGTGTGTGTGTGTGTGTGTGTGTGTGTGTGTGCCCACCCTTAATCTGTATGTAAGGTTTCCATTTATAGTAAAAGCCACGGAAAGGCTTTATGTTGAACTCGGCACACTGAGACGCTCTGAAGTCCACCGCACTGGCAGGACACTCGAGAGTGTTACACAGTTTATACACACGAGACACACCCTCACACACACTCCGATCATCCACACGCCTGTACAGAGCGGAAAAGAAAGAATAAGAAAGGATCATAAAAGAAAAACAGTGTGCGCATGTGTGTATGAATACACACTCGTGATGGTTGCACTGTCGCTCGCGGTACATCACGCCGCTCTCACATGTCCTGGAGCAGCTCGACCACTCAGACCAATCAGACCAATGACCGTAACCAGGCTCAGGAAATTCATCACCGCGCTTCACACACTGTCCACGACGGCACAACTAAGAGAACACACACACACACACACACACACAAACGTTAAAATTTTTTGTTGCATTTGGATTAGCTAAGATGATAGCTAGCATGATCCAAAGTGTCAGTAATGTAAGAAATTTGACGTGTTTTTTTTCTAAAGGTGAATTTTTACATTTCAAGTCAGTGTATAAACCTGTTAATAACTCATTAGCTTCTCACTTAGCTTAGCACGTGTAATTATAAAGTCATTTCTAATCACCGGGATCATTTTCTTAATAATTTACCAACACATCTGAGGTAAATGTTGATATTCCTGATTGTTTCGTCTCGTTTCCACTGGGGCAAAACTCAGTATTGGTGCTGATTTCAATTTTTTTCTGTATTATGTGTTATTGTGTGAAATCTGAATAAGCCCAGTTTCATCTGTATGACATTTAAGTTACGGACACTACATTAAATGAAATTATTAAATAAATTGTGTTTCTCTTCATCGTAATAATACTGTGTGATTCTCTACAGCTGATTCAAGCTTGGATGATGTAATATTGCATCATTCATTAGGCTCCATACTACACGCAACTTCATGGCTTTGTGTTAGCTGGCTAACTAGATGTAGTCCGTCCTTAGCTAGCTTTTGTTTTCCCTGTTGCCTAGTAGCGGTACCAGCTGCATCCCTAACTCCATTATTTATATAAGAAATGAAAGAACGAAAGAAAGACTGACATTCTAATACCAAAACCTAAACACATACCATATCATGATGTAAGATGAATCATCATTTAGGACAGAGCTAGCATATTTTGTGATGAATTAGCATGACTAGCAGTGTGCCAGCTTGCTGAATCTTAACTTGAATTTAATTTACTTCAGGACCTTTTTTTGTAATTCATCGACCCATCTGAGGTAAATGTAGATGTTCCGGAATGTTCTGACACCACCACGGTACCTTGACACTGTCCATTATCAGTGATGTAACGGCTGTATGCTAAGCAGCCATGGTGGTATCTTCAACGCTTAGCTTGCTTAGCAACAGTATTATTTGGAGTCCACTTAAAGAGCTAGCATGCTGTATCCCAGTCTCCTGCTTTTGGTGGAAGGGTTCTTATTGAAATGTATTCAGGATTTCTAAGATGGTTGACGTTCTTGTTGGAAATTTAGCATGAAGCACTGATGCGAAGTGTGTTTACCATCTCGGGGCCACAGCTGGAGCCCTCAGCCGCCGGCATGAATTTTGTTTCGCATTTTCGCCCGGCGCGATGACACCACAGAGCTTTACAGATGTCCTGCATCACACCCACCCACACACACACACACACACACACACACACACCGAGAGAGGAGTGTAAAAGCACGACAATTAAAATTAAGATTAAAGATTTTTACAGATAAACATCGTTATCACTCTTCCATCATATAATTCCAGGATAATGCGTTCTGATTGGCTGAGAGCGGTACGAGCAGTTAAATTAGATTATATATGTGTAGTATTTTCATTCATTCATTTTCTAAGCCGCTTAATCCTAATTACGGCTGCGGGGAGGCTGGTGCCCATCTCAGCCGACTCTGAGCAAAGGCGGGGTACACCCTGAACAGCTTACCAGACCACTGCAGGGCAACATACACACACAACCATTCACACTCACACCTAGGGGCGATCTGGAACAGCCAGTTATCCAACTGTGCATGGACTGTGGGAGGAAACTGGAGTACCCGGAGTAAACCCACTGAAGCACTGGGAGAAAACACTCCACACAGAAACCTTCTCCTCACCCAGGACCTACTTGCTGTGAGGCGGACGTGCTAACCAGTACGCCGCCGTGTCGCCCTGTGTAGTATTATGCTAAACTTTATCCTCATGTCATTAGCTCACTAATCTTGTGCTTCATATTTTGGCCAATTGCACAAAGACATGAATACAAAACCCTCATAAATGTTTAGTGATCATAATCCCAGTCATTACCGCTCAATAAAAGTAATTAAATAAAAACAGATCGCGGTGGTGGCGTCTGGCCACCGACCCCCCCTTCCATAGTCCCCGTCCTCATCCTCATCCTCGTCTCCAGCCGACGTACAGACTTTCTCATTGGCAGCACGCCAGTGTAAATGTAGCGTCTGTGAGGACGGAGAAATCTCCGCCACTTCACGTCCATCCCAAAGGGCCTCGTCTTATTTTAGCAGCGTATTTAGGACAGAACCTCAGGGTTCAGTGGGTTTATGAAGACAGGGTGCACAGTCGGGGGTCCCGGAGTCCGAGCCAGACAGACAATGTGTTTTCTTGCCTTTTTGATGTTCAGCATGCAGACTTGGGCTTTTTCTCCAAACTGCCATTTGCACTGAGTGTCGGTGTCGTAGAGCTCGCCCGGAAGTTTCTCCGGGAATTTATATTCTTCCATCGCCTTCGGCGCGTCTGAAAGACACGTCGCCTGAGCCGTGCTAATGAAACACACACACACACACACACACACACACACACACACACACAGGGATATCCTACATCAATCTACTAATCTATACACATTAATCCTGTCTATCCATTTATCTCTTCCACTCCATTCTTTCCTTCCATCCAGTCATATATACATTATCTTACCATATGTGCTTTTCATCCATCCATCCATCCTGTTTATCTGTATTTTTTCATCTGTCATCCATTCATCCTTCTTTTCATCCTTCAGTCCATCCATCCACCCTTCTATTTGTTCATCCATCCATCTCTTCATCCATCCAACCCTCCTTCTATCTGTTCATCCATCCTTCAATCCATCAGTCCATCTATCTGTTCATCCCTCCATTCATCCTTCTCTCCTTTCACCCATCATTCTATCTGTTCATCCATCCATTTATCAATCTATCTTTTCATCCATCCATCAAGCCATCCCTCCTTCTGTCCATTCATCCAGCCATCTATCAATCCTTCTATCTGTTCATCTATCCATCTATCAATCCTTCTATCTGTTCATCTATCCATCTATCAATCCTTCTGTCTGTTCAGTGATCCATCCATCCATCCCTCTATCTGCTCATCCATCACTCTATTAATCCTTCTGTCTGTCCATCCATCTATCAATACTTCTGTCTGTTCATTCATCTCTCTTTCTGTCCATTCATCCATCCATCCACCCATCCCTCTATCTGTTCATCCTTCCATCCATCAGTCCTTCTATCTATTCATCTCTCCATCCATCCCTCTTTCTATTTGTCCAACCAACTATCAATTCTTCTATCTTTTCATTCATCCATCCCTCTATCCATTCACCCATCCTTCCACCTATCCCTCTATATGTTCATCCTTCCATCTATTAATCCTTCTGTCTGTCCATCCATCTATCTATTCACCCCTCCATCTATCCTTCTATCTATTCATCCTCCCGCTATGAAATCATCTTTCTTTCCATTCATCCACACTTTTATCTGCTCATCCATCCATCCATCCTCCTGTCCAGCCATCTTTCTATCTGATTATCCATCCATCAATCCTTACACCTGTTCATCCATCCATCCACCCAATAATCTGTTCATCCCTCCCTCCCTCCATCCATCCATCTTTTCATCCCTCCATCCATTTATCCATAAATCATACCTTCTACCCGTGAGTTAGAACATCCAACCATTTTTGTCTACCTGTTTGTCCACCCTTTCATAATATAAATTCATCCATCCATTGATTAATATATCAACTATTTTTCTCATCTATTTTTCCATTCATCCATCATCTCTCCACCTGCATCCACCCATCCTTCCATTCATTCATGATTTATTCACTTATCCATCAATGTATTACAGTTTTATTACACCCTTACATCTGTCCAGTCATCCATATATCCATTCATCATCTATCCATTTGCATTTCCATCTGTCCCTCCATCCATCTGCTCATCTATCCATCCATCCATCCAACAATAAATGCAAGTCTAAAAGCAACTGTAAATGGTAAAAATGTTAAATAATCTGGAACAGCAGTACGGTGAAAAGGAAACCAGTTAGAAGACACACACACACACACACACACACACACACACACACACACACACACACACACACACACACACACTCTGAGAATGGCGTGAATGAATGCGCTCAATGGAACCACTCGTGTCTGAGAGGGCGGTGATATTTCACACCTCACCGGTGTTTTAATTTAAGCCTGAAACTGTAACTGGTGTTATATCATCACCCCAGTGTGGCGGCCATCTTGGCTCCATTTCAACACGCCATCACTGTAAATAGTGGCTTTATAAAGATGACGCCATGTCTAGACACTGCAGACAGCACGGGTGTTCCCTGTTGAAACCCATCTTTGGATCTTATCGCAACGCGGCTGTGAGGTTTGTTTTTCATTTCATCTGAGCGTCTCTTTATGGGAGTTAAATATCCGCGTAAAAAAGACGTACGTACCTGAGAAAGCGCGTCAGATACTGGCGACTGCAGGACGACCAGTAGAAGAGTCCGTCGTCCCCGGCGAGTGTAGGGGACATGATGTTCCCTGTGGACTTTTTACACACGTTTCCTTCGCCATCGTGGACCATTCCAAAACTGAGAGCACCAAAAGCAACACCTCGCTTTATTTAGCCAATAAAACAGCGCTGAAATGATGAAGCGTTTCATTAGGAAATGAAGTGATGTTACTTGTGTCCCGATTCGTGAGCGATGGTGAAGGCGAGTCCGAGTCCCGTGTCCTCATTGACCGTACAGCTCCGGTATTTACTACACATCCCGCTGATCGGAGCGAAACCTTGGGAGACATCAGAAACAGTACTAATGTGTGTACAAGTTACAGTCTGTTATGTTACACCAACGTCTCACGTAACGCTGGATGCGTGAGGTAACCATGGAGCGGCCATTCCGACGGATTTTACGAAGGAAAATGTAAAAAAACAACAACGACAACAACAATGCTGTTGAACTGATCTGATCTGATGCTTGACCTCGACGAATTTCATGTCCTTTCCATGTATCCATCCATCCATCTATCCTCTGTTTTTCTGTATGTTTATCCAATTATCCTTTCATCTGTCATCCATCCACCTATCCATCTCTCTATTTATGCCTCCATTCATCCTTCTATCTGTTCATTAAATGTGTCCATCAACCCTTCTATCTGTTCATCCATCCATCATTCCTCTCTGCTCATTCAACCATACCTCCTTTCCATTCGTCCATCCATCCTTCAATCTGTCCATCCATCAATACATCTATTGATCCTTCTATCTGCTTATTCATCCATCTATCCATCCTTCTTTCAATTCATCCATCCATCCTTCTACCTGTTCATCCATCAATACATCTATCAATCCTTCTCTCTACTCATTCATCTATCCCTCCTTCTTTCCATTCATCCATCCATCCTTCTGTCTGTCCATCCATCCATCAGTCCTTCTATGTGTTCATCCATCTATCAATCCTATCTGTTCATTCATCCATTCATCTATCTTTCTCTGTTCATCCGTCCATCAATCCATCCATCTATTCATCAATCCTAACTGTACATCCAACCATCCATCCTCCTTTCCATTCATCCATTCATCAATACTTCTATCTGTTCTTCCATCCATCAGTCCTTCTTTACATCCATCAATCCTTCCTCATATCCATCCATCCATCCTGCTATATGTGCATCCCTCCATCTTTCAATCCTTCTATCTGTTCTTCCATCCATCTGTCCCTCTATCTGTTCTTCCATTCATCCATCCATATATTTGACTAATGGTAAATTCCAATACGACCAAACTTTAAGGAAATGGAAGCCACGCCCTTCTCAAGGCAGGTATTCTGACAGAAGTCTGTGGAACACCAATGGGATAACAGACCCTGAGAGGAAAAGAAAAAATAAGTCTATCATGAAGTAATTGCGGTTTTGTGAGACCGAGGCTATAGAGTTCGTCCCTGTTATCACTTATGGAACATTCCAAAGTGCTGACACTCAAGACGGACAAGAAACGACTCCTACGAATATAATTAAAATAACAACACTATTCCTTCACTCACTTAATCCTAATCAGGGTCACAGGGAGGCTGGAGCCTATCTCAGCCGACTCTGAGAGAAGGATCCTGAACGGCTCGCTATGCTATTGTAGGGATAAAACACACACACACACACACACACACACACACACACACAACCATTCACACTCACGCTCACACCTAGGGGCGATGTGGAAAAGACAGTTAACCTACTGTGCATATCTCTGGACTGTGGGAGGAAACCCACGTAAGCACAGGGGGAACATGCAAACTCTACACAGAAATCCTCGCCGGGCCCGGGACTCGAACCCATGATCTTCTTGCTGTGAGGCGGCGTGCTAACCACTACAACAAATTACAACTTAGACATTTTCCCCTTCATCATATCTCTATCTGTAGAATGTATAAAGTCATAAATATGGTGTTCGTCACACGGTGGGTGAGACAAAAAAGTAAGAGAAAGAACAAGAGGTTCAACGAAGCGCCACGCGAGCCTTTAATCTTCGTCTGACCTGCACCGGCATGAGATCCTCACCTGCTCCCTCCTCTCACGCACTCCAGGCTTTAAAGGGGTTTTAATCACAGACTCCGCCCCCAGTCACCGCGTTTCCAGGTATCTTTAAACTGCTGCCTGGTGCCCGAAGAACACGGTGAGCAGGCTAATACGGCTAGACGGCTTAGAGCTCGGGGGTTTACAGGCTGTGAAGGTGGAGGAGCGGCGTTCTCACACGAGAATAAAAAAAAGGTGTGACAGAAGGAAGAAGAAAAGGAAGGAAGAAGTAAGAAAACACAAAGAAGTAAAATAGGAAACCAAAAGAATACAGAATATTTAAAATAAGAATTAACAAGAAGTGTGAAGAATAAAGAAAGAAGGAGAACAAAAAGTAGCACAGGCTCAAAGGGAAAAGGAATTATTAGAAAGAAAGAAAAGAATAAAAGCAGATGCTTGTATGTGTATGATGATGACAGAGTATGTAAATAAGGAAAGTGAAAGATAGAAAAAGGAAAAAGTTAGAAAATGTAAGGAAAAAGGAAGGAAGTTAAAAAGTATGGATATGAAGAAAACAGAAAAAAGGAAAGGGTGAGAAAAAGAAAGAAACTGAAAAGATTTAAAGAATAAAGAAAGAAATAGAAAAAGAAATAAGAGAAATGGAGCAAATCAAGCAAGAAATCAAGAATAAACAAAAAATAAAGAAGAAATGAACAAAAGCAGTAAAGAACTGAAAGAATGAAAGAAGAAATGCTGATAAAGTAAAACAAAGAGAAAAAAGAATAACAGAAGTAACGAAATGTACAATTAAAAAAAGTATGTTGACACGCGTTTCTGTGTGAATGTGTTACTCTTTGTGCTTGTGTAGGTTTCCTCCAGGTACTCCAGTTTCCTCCCACAGTCCAAAGACATGCACAGTAGGTTAATTGGCTGTTCCAAATCATCCGTCGGTGTGAGTGTGAGCGTGAATGGTTGTGTGGTCTGGCGAACTGTTCAGGGTGGACTTCGCCCATGCCAAAGGTTGGCTGAGATAGGTGCCAGCCTCCCCGTGACCTTAATTAGGATTAAGCGGCTTAGAAAATGAATGAATGGATGAATAAATGTTATTAAAGAAAAAGAATAAAAGACAGAATAAAGAAGGAAAGAAAGAAAGAATAAAAAAGAAAGAAAGAAAAAGAAAGAAATAAAGGAAGAAAGAAAAGAGAAAGAAAAAAAGAAAGAAAAAAGGAAAAAGAAAGAAAGAAAAAGAAAGAGGAAAGAAAAAGAAAGAAAGAAGTTAAAAACTACTGATATGATGAAAGCATTAAAAAAGGAAAGGTGAAAAAGAAAGAAAGGAACCAAGGAAGAATGTAAGGAAGAAAAAAGAAAGAAACTGAGAAAGAAAGAAATAAAATAATGAAAAGGAAATAACAGAAATGGAGCAAATCAAGCCAAAAATCAAGAATGAATGCAAAGTCAGGAAGAAATAAACAAAAACAATAAAGAATTGAAAAAGAAATAAAGACAAAGAGATATGAATAACAAAAGCAAAGAAAAGTAAGATTAAAGAAGGGTGGGATAATAAAGAAGAAAAAAGAAGGAAAGAAAGAAAGGAGAGTGTGAGTGAAAACTGGTCTTTGTGTGTCCTACCCAGTGTGTCACATGGCTCGTTCTTCCAGGAGCAGATGTCCAATCCCGTGAGCAGGATGGCGTGATCATGGCGACGACCTTCACGACCCGCCAGAGCCGACTGCCACTGACAGAAACTGCTGAGAGTGTGATCAGCGTGATGACTAATCACCAAACCGTCCTGATGCCGGGGGAAAGCGTGAGAGAGGAAAGAATAAGAGAAAGAGTAACAGAGGAATGTGAAGAAGAGTCTAATCAAAACATGAAAGCGATGTCTCCCTCACCGGCTCTGCACTCAGCAGGATCAGTCCCACAATCACTACATTAATGTCTCCTCCTATCGTTCTGTCCTGAAACAGGGTGGAGACCTGCACATGGAGAAAGTGAGAAAGAAAGTATGGAGGGATGGAAGAAAGAAGAGGGAATGAGATAATTATACAAATGATGAGAAAAGTCAGGGTGGTTGTGTCCATGAGCGAAGGAGAATAAAAGAAGATGGGTGTTTGGATGAATGGATAGATGGGTGTTTGGATGGATGGATGGGTGTCTGGATGAATTATTGGATGTTTGGATGGATGGATGTATGGGTTTTTGGATGGATGGATGAGTGTTTGGATGGATGGATGGGTGTCTGGATGGATGGATGTTTGGATGGGTGTTTGAATGGATGAATGTTTGGCTGTTTGGATGGACGGATAAATGGATGGGTGTTTGAATGGATGGAGGGCTGTTTGTATTGATGGACAGATATTTGGATGTTTCAAAAGATGGATGGATGGATGTTCGGACTGATGGATTGATGGATGGGTGCAGATAGATGCAGGGAGGGAGGGATGGATGAATTTGATGGATAGATGGACAGGTGGATGGATGGACAGATGGAGGGAGGGAGGAATGAATAAATAGATGAATTTGATGGATGGATGGACAGATAGATGGAGGGAGGGAGGGATGGATGATTTTGATGGATAAATGGACAGGTGGATGGACAGATTAATGGAGGGAGGGAAAGATAGATGAATTTGATGGATAGATAGACAGGTGGATGGACAGATAGATGCAGGGAGGGAGAGATAGATCAATTTGATGGATAGATGGACAGGTGGATGGACAGATAGATAGAGGGAGGGAGGGATGGATGAATTGGATGGATAGATGGACAGGTAGATGGACAGATAGATAGAGGGAGAGAGGAATGGATGAATTGGATGGATAGATGGACAGGTGGATGGACAGATAGATAGAGGGAGGGAGGGATGGATGAATTGGATGGATAGATGGACAGGTGGATGGACAAATAGATGCAGGGAGGAAGAGATGGATGAATTTGATGGATAGATGGACAGGTGGATGGACAGATAGATGGAGGAAGGGAGGGATAAATGAATTTGATGGATAGATGGACAGGTGGATGGACAGATAAATGGAGGGAGGGAGAGATAGATGAATTTGATGGATAGATGGACAGGTGGATGGAAAGATAGATGGAGGGAGGGATGGATGAATTTGATGGATAGATGGACAGGTGGATAGAAAGATAGATGGAGGGAGGGATGAATTTGATGGATAGATGGACAGGTGGATGAACAGATAGATAGATGGAGGGAGGGAGGGATGGATGGATGAATTTGATGGATAGATGGACAGGTGGATGAACAGATAGATAGAGGGAGGGAGAGATAGATTAATTTGATGGATAGATGGACAGGTGGATGGAAAGATAGATGGAGGGAGGGAGGAATGGATGAATTTGATGGATAGATGGACAGGTGGATGGAAAGATAGATGGAGGGAGGGAGGAATGGATGAATTTGATGGATAGAT
>JAOUQZ010000044.1:266834-292156 GCA_028564935.1 Neosilurus hyrtlii | reverse complement strand
GATGCGGACATGCTAACCACTACATCACTGTGCTACCCTTAATTTTTGGTTAAAAAAAAAAAAAAATCTGAAATATAACACTGTTTACACCTCAGAAAACACATGCACGGCTAGCTGGATGACGCTGCGTTAGGGTTAGAAAAATGCTTGTATTTAGATTTTTTTTTGTATTTTGAGGTAGAGCTTACATAAAATTGTACTGTTTTGCTGTAAGTGTGAAAAAAGATTGCTCCAATTGATTCGCTCTATCAGGATAATAGACACTGTTTATTATTATTTTAAAGAATTTCTCATCTCTGATTGGTTGAAAGCTACCAGCGAACTCTTTGTGTTGGTGTTTTTCTACATCACTGACATCAGATAAGTTAAATGATTATTGGATGATTGGTAAGCGCCAATGCTCCTCCTTATAGAAGTCATGGTGATAGATAGGCTACACCCCTGGCAGGCAAAACTTTTTCTCACTGTTTATGGTGTCGTAAGCCGTATCTGATAGAACGACCAGGACAGCAGTGCAAACTTCCAGCATTCTGCAGCACTGTCAGTAGGGTATAGGTTATCTATCTATTTATATCAAACCCCACTCAGCAACACAAGATACGGAGAACATGCCTGCCCGCTCCAATAAAATTCCTTAAAATAAAAATATGTCCTCACCACCAAATACTTGAAATTAAATCCATATTTTATTTGATATTTTCATGGAGTATTCCTAAAGATAATCAGTAACAGCGTTAGCGGTGAATAACGACCAGATTAGGTCCTGGGTTCCAGTTTGTTTCTGCATGGAGTTCTCCCTGTGCTCCAGTTTTCTCTGAAAGTCTGTAGAATCATGCACATTAGGCTAATTGTCTGTTCCTGTCTGTTGTCTGAATCGGCCCTGCAATGGACGCTGTTCATGAAGCATCCCACCTTCGCACATAGTTGGTTGAGATAGGCTCCAGCCTCGCTGCGACCCTAGCAGGATGAAACGGGTCGACATATGACTGATAAAGCAGTGTAGAATTCATCTTTGGTATGATATGGAAAATTATTCTGATCTCGGAGGGCCGTTAGCCTCGACAGATAAGTTCCTTGATCCGAATAATTCTCCATATCATACTTCACCTATTTATTAATTAAATAAAACAATTAAATAATTAATTAAATAATTAATAGTAATTATTAATAATAATTACTTATCATTCAATTATAAAAATTTGTTAATTTCCTGATGTTCCTGTGTTGTATAAACTAAAATAATTATTCACCTCCAGCTAGGTGGATATCACTGTACAGTCCCCGAAACATTCTGTTACTGGGATTAAACAGTGATATCCACCTCAGCATTGGCGAATGATTATTTATGTTACACTGATGGATTGTGGAGTCTGAGTGGTTAAAAGGTTTGGTTTTTTTTTCCATGTCAATGTGCTCACTCTCGCACGTTATCTCAGACTGGGAAAAAATGGAATTATTGTTCTTGAAATCTGAGAGTGAAAAAGAGAGAGGCCGATGAGTGACACTTGAGGTGAACAAACTCGAACTCACAATGTTAAAAGAGATAAAAAGTCTGCCCGGTGTTCATGGCTAGTTTTGGAAACGTTGCCGCGGTATCACAGGAATAAAACACGTTGTGGATGTTGGCAGAAATTTTAGGACGAAACCTGCATAATGACATCACGCCATCGTTGATTTTCCTAAAAAGCCTGATGTGGGGTGTTTTATTATTTAGTGATTAAATGTTTTTGAAGTAGTTTTGACGTTTCCGTGTATGTGTACGCCTGAGCAAGTTTCCTCCACAAACCTCTTCATCGTAGCTTGTTTTTGTCCGTTTTCGACTTCGACCGATCTTCTCCAGGTTTCTTGTCTCTCTCACATTCCTAATAGAGCACCTTTACACCGAACCGTGGCCTTTTTGGTGACCCGTGCAGGAGAAACTTCTCCAATTATCCTCCTTCACATCGATGTGAGCATCAGGGCAGAAAGGCTGCGCTCATGGAGAGATGGATCAAACGAGCGCACGTGGTAGGTTCGGTCTTGTGATTCGCTGCAGGAGGAACAGGTTGGCACCTCGATGTTTGGTTAACAGCTGCGGTCTAAGGGATTAAAGGTTCAGCATTTGGGAGGAAAAAAAGTTTTCCAAACGAAAGACGCCGTCGTGGCTCCATCCCAAATCACACACTACTAATCTCACGAGATGCATCAGGTTCAGAGTGTGTTGTGTTGAGTAACAATATTAGAGTTAAATAAAGAGCATTGTATTTTTTAAGAATCTCCCGTGATGTGATCCGTGATGTGCTGAATAGTGTTAGTACAGAATGCAATGTTTTGGTGAAGTGTTAGGAAATTAGTAAATACTGTTAGTGTTTGTAGTTTGGTGGGGAGTGTTGGTGTTTGTTGGAGAATGGTGTTGGTGTTAGGTGGAGTGTGTTGGGTGGAGAGTGTTGGGGTTTGGTGGAGAATAGTGTTGGTGTTTGATAGAAAATGGTGTTTGGTGGGGCAGCGTTGGTGCTTGGTGGAGAATGGTGTTTGGTGGGGAGTGTTGGTGTTTGGTGGAGAATGGTGTTTGGAGGAGAGTGTTGTTTGGCGGAGAGTGTTGTTTGGTGGAAAGTGTTTGGTGGAGAGTGTTGGTGTTTGGAGGAGAGTGTTGTTTGGCGGAGAGTGTTGTTTGGTGGAAAGTGTTTGGTGGAGAGTGTTGGTGTTTGGTGAAGAATGGTGTTGGTGTTTTTGGAGAATGGTGTTTGGGGCAGCGTTGGTTGGTGGAGAATGGTGTTGGGTAGGGAGTGTTGGGGTTTGGTGGAAAATGGGGTTTGGTGGAGAATGGGGTTTGGTGGAGAGTGTTGGTGTTTGGTGGAGAGTGTTAGTGTTTGGTGAAGAGTATTGGTGTTTGGTGAAGAGTGGTGTTGGTGTTTGGGAGAGAATGGTGTTTGGTGAGGAGTGTTGGTGTTTGGTGGGGGAGTGTTGATGTTTGGTGGAGAATGGTGTTGTTGGAGAATGGTGTTTGGTGGAGAATGGTGTTGGTGTTTGGTGGAGAATGGTGTTTGGTGGAGAGTGTTGGTGTTTGGAGGAGAGTGTTTGGTGGAGAATGGTGTTTGGTGGGGAGTGTTGGTATTCGGTGGAGAGTGTTGGTGTTCGGTGGAGAATGGTGTTTGGAGGAGAGTGTTGGTGTTTGGAGGAGAGTGTTGGTGTTTGGTGAAGAGTGGTGTTGGTGTTTGGGAGAGAATGGTGTTTGGTGAGGAGTGTTGGTGTTTGGTGGGGGAGTGTTGGTGTTTGGTGGAGAATGGTGTTGTTGGAGAATGGTGTTTGGAGGAGAGTGTTTGGTGGAGAATGGTGTTTGGTGGGGAGTGTTGGTATTCGGTGGAGAGTGTTGGTGTTTGGTGGAGAATGGTGTTTGGAGGAGAGTGTTGGTGTTTGGAGGAGAGTGTTGGTGTTTGGTGGAGAATGGTGTTGTTGGAGAATGGTGTTTGGTGGAGAGTGTTGGTGTTTGGTGGAGAATGGTGTTTGGTGGAGAATGGTGTTTGGTGGAGAATGGTGTTTGCTGGAGAGTGTTGGTGTTGGCTGGAAAGTGTTGGTGTTTGGTGGAGGGTGTTAGTGTTCAGAGGAGAGTGTTGGCGTGTGGAGGAGAGTGTTGGCGTGTGGAGGAGAGTGTTGGCGTGTGGAGGAGAGTGTTGGTGCGTGTTGAGAAATGTTGGGTTTTGTAATGTTAGTAATTGGTACTGTGTGCTGTCCAGTTCTGGTGTTATAGATTGCGATGTGGTGTATAATGTGATGTAATGTTGGTGTTAAATGAAAGATTTTGGTGTTTGCTGGAGTACGGTGGTGTTCGGTTGAGAATTGATGCTTGCCGGTTAATGAGGACATACTGGATAAATTTGTTTGATGGTGAAACCTAGAGTTTGGTGTAAAATGTATGTGTTGCGGTATTTCTTTGTATTATGCACTCCATTCCATACTTTACGAGAATGTGTGCTTACAGTTTGACCCACACGGCAGTGTGAAATACTGGGTGAGGAGAGAAGAAGAGGTTAAAATCTGGCCACATTCCACTGATCCATTACAAATGATTTACCCAAGTGCCAGTCTGTGTGCCAAAGAGAGATAGAGGGAACAAAAGGGAGGAAGAGAGCTGAGGAGGGCTGAATGAGAGAATCCCAGAGCCAGAGTGTCTGTATGTGCTCTCACTTCTCTGATCACTAAAGTGCCCTTTGAGAGAGGACATGGGAAGGGGTGAAGGGTTGCGTGAGAGCAACCGTGCCAAACCTCAGAGCTCCCTGATGACCTGCTGCAGACTGTGACACTGGCCTGAGTAGCTCGTTTTGCAATGGTATTGCTTTGATGGAACACAACTCTGTGGTTGTCAGTGATGACCGAGTGACCATCAGTTTTAAGTATCCAAGACACATTTAAGCTCCTCTCCACAAGCAAAATTCCTACAATTTATCTCTTAAGGAACCGGATATCAACCAAATCTTCCATGGTACAGTAGATCTCTCCAAAGATAAATTGATGTTCAATTGTAAAACAGTGGACAAACATGGGGTACCATTGAGGTTACCATGCCAGACAAGTGTTGGTACCAGTGGGTTGCAATGCCACCTCACAGGTCCAGGTGCTCCGTTTTCCTCCCACAGTCTAAAGATATGATCATAAGGCTGTTCTAGATTGCCCCTCGGTGTGAATGGGAGTGTGAATGGATGTTGGCCATGTTGAACAGGTTCTTCAGGGGGTTGGCAGCCATCACGGGTAAAAACATGAATTGCAGACGAGACCACAAAAGTGCCAAAGTGCATCATGGGTGCAGAACTAGCCAAGATATGTTTTTCCAGGTTTCAAATACTTGATTTACTTCTGCTTTATACTTTCAGAAGGAAATAATTTCCAAGAGCTTCACCCGCCATCTCGCAGGACTGAATGTGTCTGATCCCAGTGCCTTCTGGAGAACCCGTGATCCTGAAAAAATAGAACAGCCCTCAAGATAAATGAATGGATTCCAACCAGGGCAGGGCAATTTGGCAAGGCTGTATTGAAAAGTCTTTCTCTTTCTGTCCTGGGTGGCACATCACACGCACCCCAGTTCGCATGAAAGGTCTGAGTTGTTCTGTGGAACATGACCGGAACACGTTATTGGTTGGCGCAGATGCCTTCGGAGAGTAAACGCCTGGACAGAAACACGAGGTCCTTCAGTAACACGAGGGAAAAAGGAATAAAAGCAGCAACAATTCCACCGAATCTGAGTCCAGTGGAAAGGCTGAATATCCTGAAGTGGAGCACTGGCGTGACTTCATCCAGCAAGGGCGTGATATTCTTGACAAAGCACTCCGTATCAACCGATCAAAGCCACCCTGTCTTTTTTAATCCTTAAATGGCATCAGATTTGGCACCTGTTAAATCATCAATTCAATTCTGATCTTGGGGCAGCATGGTGGTGTGGTGGTGGGCACTCACAGCAAGAGGGTCCTGGGTTCAAGTCCTGGGCTCGGCGAGGGCGTTTCTGTGTGGGGTCTGAATGTTCTTCCTGTGCTTGTGTGGGCTTCGTCCTGGAACTCTACAGTCTAAAGACCTGCACATAAAGCTAATTGGCTGTTCCAAATTGCCCAGAGGTGTTACTGTTGTGTGTGTGTGCTGCCCTGAGATGAACTGGTGAAGTGTCCAAAGTGTACCCCGCCTTCACCTAGAGTCGGGTGAGATGGGCTCCGGCCTCCATATTACCCTCATAGGATTAAGTGGTTCGGCGAATAAATAAGTGAATAAATTCTGCTTTGCTCAGTTACCATGACAACCATGAGGCTAAGTGTCTGTTGCTACAGTTCTGTCCGTTGTGCGCCACTTTGTTGCGTCCGTTTAGATTATGCATTGGATAAACATTTCTGTGTGTGTGTGTATGTGTGAGAGAGAGAGAGAGGGAGAGAGACAACTGCAGCCCCCTGGTCTAATCCCACAATGCATTTCTGATCATCCGGCCTGCAGCAGCTGCTGCGACTCCTGTTGCACCTCGACACTGAGACGAGACTTGGAGACGGCCGTAGAGACGCATGACTTTACACTCGCATGTACTGTAATATCTCAGGGCGTGAGTGGACATGCCTCATGAGTTCCCCTTGTGCTGGGAATGCTGGGAAAGCCCTGGTTTCACTGGTATCACAAAGAGCAGGCTGTTGGAAAGGGGGAAAAATCCGCCAAGCTGAACGAATGATATCGCGAAAAAGGAAGGAAGTGAGAGACGAGCCGTGTGAGAAAAGAGTGACGTTAATGACTAATGAAGAGTGATGCCTTAGATCTTATGCTGTGTTCACTACATAGCAACGCTTTATCCTCTTTAGGTTTATAAGCAGTGTCAGACATTTACCTGTGTGTGTGCAACCCCGTTTCCAAAAGTTGGGACGCTGTGTAAATGTTTTGAGAGTCTCGTAAACGCAAATATCAAATGTTGAAAGTAACGACAGGGCAGTCTGGAGAAGTAAGGGGTACTAAGAAGAAACGGCTGGAGGAACATTTTGAAACGATTTGGATTAATAACACTTTACCATACGAGTTTTTAAAGTTTCTACTCACTCACTCGTTTCCCAAACTGCTTAATCCCACTACTAGGGTCGCAGGGAGGCTGGAGCCTATCTTAACCGACTCTGGGCGAAGGCAAGGTACATCCTGAACAGCTCGCCAGACCATTACAGGGCCAACACACCCACACAACCATTCACACTCCCACCGAGGGACAATTTGGAACAACCAGTTATCCTAATGTGCATATCTTTGTGGGAGGAAACCGGAGTACCCTGAGGAAACCCACACAAGCACAGGGAGAACATGCGAACTTCTCACAGATCCCGGGACTCGAACCCAGGACCCTTCTTGCTGTGAGGCGGATGTGCTTAGCAGTACGCCACCGTGCCGCCCTGACAGTTTCTAGCTAGCTTCAATTAGCCAACTAGCCGCCATGGAAGTAAGCTCCACCTCAACAAACTGATTAGCAGTTTGATGAAGCTCTTCGTTATTGGACATACAGCACACACACACACACACACACACACACACACAAGATCGAAACTGGTGATCTATTTGAAATCATTTTGTCCTTTAAACTGTAATTTCTGTTTTAAAACACGACCCTAATGAAACGTCCTCCTCGCCTGATTTCCATCTCGGGTGTCAGTGACCAGGCGCAGGAAGTTGTCTTGCCATGGCCATTCCGTGATGACTGTGCATTTTTTTCCTTTCAGATTCGAAGGGAAAATAATTTGAGATGGGAAACTCCCTGACATTTGTCGTGGAAGAAGTGCTCACGGGGTCACGGGAATGAGAAAATCCTTCAGCGGACGTTTTTCAGCAGCTGATGGTGAGCTCATTTTTACAGTGTGTGTGTTTCTTTTTTAATAACCGTGAAGCATTTTAAACCCCCTCGTTATCCGAACTGATGGATTAAAGACACATTTGAGAATTATAAGATTAGGACAAAATAATTTTAGGGTTAGGGTCATATTTCCCATATTTGTCACAGAACATTGATATACTGGAGTGTGTACAAATAATACCACGAGTAGCATAGCAAGAAATAAAGGCTGGCTATTATAGCTTAAAGTTTAGCAGTTAAAAAAAACAAAAACATAACACAGGCGGCACGGTAGTGTGTGGTTAGGACGTCCGCCACACAGCAAGAAGGTCTTGGGTTCAAGTCCCGCACTTGCATTCCAAAGACATGAAGCTAACTGGCTGTTCGAAATTGCCCCTAGGTGTGACTGTGTGTGAATGTTTCTGTGTGTGTGTGTGTGGGGCGAGCTGTTCAGGATGTACCCTGCCTTCGCCTAGAGTTGTCTGACATAGGCTCCAGCCTGCCTGAAACCATCATGGTAGGATTAAGCAGTTTGGCAGATGGATGGATGGATGGATGGATGGATGGATGGACCACACCCGTACATGTACGGTGTTTCTATCTTTATGAGGACCCTACAATGAACTAGATATTGATGCAGCTAACAACTGCAATGCTACACCTAAACTAATTAAAAGTTCTCCCTGAGATGTCCTCATGAGGACCCACTGAATTTCCAAAGTCTTTCTAGGGTCCTCACTAAGATATAAAAACATGCTCAGGGCAGACATGGCAGAATTACATACAGTGACTGATTTCTCGATCCAGTTGTGTGAGTGTGTGTGTGTGTGTGATAACTTTAATATGTGTGTATAATACATTTTAACACCTTTTTTTTTATTACAAGAGGAAAATCACATTGAAAGTGTTTGTGTATTGAGTTGAAAATGCAGCATGAAAATCTTTGCTGTCCTCTGTTGGTCACGAATGAGAATTGCACACTCACATTTTCACCTCTCAAATAATAAATTTTTACTTCATTTCACACTGAAAATGCTGACTTTGTCCTCCTGCTCTCCTTCATACTGTATAAACTTAAAGATCGTCATTATTTTAGAAAAACTCAGCTCACGAAAATGCCTCGTGAAAATCATATCAACCAAAACCTTCATGCTAATCAGTCGTTTCTCACCTTCTGCAAGCTTCATCAAGAGAAAAGTCACCTCACACTTTAAATCCTGTTTTGATCTTCACACTTTAAATCCTGTTTTGATCTTCTAAACCATGTTTAAACTGAATTCTTAGTTGACCCTTATTCATCAATTGTTGCTGAGAACCTTTTTAATGGGCTTGATTAGCTACTTTGGCGGTTTGTCCTGATTTGCTAGCAACAAATGAAACCTTATTGTTGTTAGCGCTGTTAGCATTCATGGGGCAGGGGATCTTTTAATAACTCATGCATTATAAATATATGTGTAGACGTGTAAAACTAGCATGACGTTCATATATCAACTTTATCGTGAGATTTAGCGTGAGGTTAGCATGATTCATCAAGCGCAAATGAATCAGTATATTGGTAAACATTTACCGAAATTAAATGTGTCCTTTTAGTTTTTTTTGGCCACATGATGGCAGAACAGGCCTACAGTCCACACACACACACACAGAAGTATTTACTTTATACGGTGTTGTACTGAAGATCGTGACTTGATATCTGATTAGCGTCATGCCCCTGTGCAAGAGATGCAGCAATTACGACGTGACATTACAAAATGACCTTGTGATGACCCAGAATAAGACTTCTCTCCTCTCGTCTCTCTTCCTGTTCCACTTCCTCGTGATCTTCTTCCTGGCAGTTTTACTGAACCCTTTCTTGCTGGTTTTCCTCGGGGTGTTTTCTTTAATTCTGGTTCCTCAGTTCCTGTCTTTGCTTCGAAGCTCCTTCTCCTAAGGAAGTGGGGAAAGGAGGTAAGATCCTGTCAGTTGGTCCCGAAGGATTTCGGGGTGATGTGCTGAAGGAGGAATCGAACAGTGTTTTGGGGAACAGCCACTGGTTTCCAACAACTGCACCGTTCCTACTCACTGGTCTTCTACAGAATCTTCTTGAACTTCCTGATCTTTCCTGTTTATCAACAGCCCGCACTTCCTGGATTTCATGAAGTTTCCTGTTCACATAGTTGCTGGTTTACCACAACCCATACTGCCTGCTTTTCCTGATAATCCTCAGCTCATACTTCCTGGTTTTCCTCCTTTATAGCTCCCACTTCCTGGTTTCCCACATGTCTGACTTCCTGGTTTCCCTCATGTATGACTGCCTGGTTTCCTGCGCTTTCTTAGCTCTGACTATTTATTTTCCCTTATCTCTGACTTCCTGGTTTTCCTCATGTCTGACTTCCTGGTTTTCCTTCTCTATAGCTCCCACTTCCTGGTTTCCCTCATGTCTGACTTCCTGGTTTTCCACACCTCTGACTTCCTGGTTTCCTGGTCATCCACAACCTCTACTTCCAGGTTTTGCTTATTTTTGATTTCCTGGTTTTCTAGTCTTCCACAGCTCCTACTTCCTCAACTCTGACTTCCTGATTTCTTGGTCTTTAGCAGTTTAATTCCTGGTTTTCCCGATAATTCACAGAACTGATGTATTGCTTTTCCACAGCTCCTACTTCCTGGTTTCGCTCATATGACTTCCCAGTTTCCTGTGGTCCTTCACAGCTCCTTCTTCCTAGTATCTTTCATATCTGACTTGCTGACTTCCTGGACTTCCACACCTTTTACTTCCTGGTTTTACCTATTATCCCCAGGTTTTACTTCCTGTTTTGTATGTCCTGGATTTCCTGATTATCCACACACCTTGCATCCTACCTTTCCACAGCCCCAACTCCCAAGTTTCTCTTATGTGACTTCCTGGTTTCCTGCTTCCTACTTCCTAGTTTTACAGAAGTAATATTACTTCTAGCGTATATAGTCATATAGTCTTAGTGTCTACCCCTAAAAATTTACCTTTATGGTTTCTAACGATGTACATGATAGCACGCATGCTAACAATATAATATTCTTAACTGCTTACTGCTTAGCTAGAATAATGGTTCACAAAAACTTACTGTATGATTTAATGAATAAAATACAACAGTGGGGGAACGGCGGTGAAAAAGACGTCATCTTCAAGAAGAAAAATAAACATCACGGCAGACAGTTCCGTCTCCCAGACAGTGATTTTGCTTCGAGAACAAGGAGATATTGCACGCCGCAATATTTCTCCTTCGCTTCAGGCTGTGTGATAAAACACGCGGTCTCTGTCCGAACTCCAAATAAAGAAAAAGGCTTCACCGCACAGCGTTTAACGGTGGATAAACACGCTCTCCAGATGATTCTTGCGCAGTTTAGGTGGAGCTGAGAGATCTAATAATCTTACACACACACTCACACACTCTGCCTGGAGCAGAGAGACAGAACAAATACACACGACTGTAGATGTAACAAACAAACAAACAAACAGAAAAGTAGGTGTGTTGTTGTTTTTCGCAAAAATCGTAGCATGAACACGAAAATGCATCCGATGTTGGATTCTGGATTCTGATTGGTAAGAAGGTAGTGTAATATAAAAATCACAGGGTTATATTAAAACGCTCGCTCTTGTTACCAACATTAGAGTTTCTATAGTAACTGCTTGTTTACAGGGATAAATAAAGAGGTGGGTCTCCAGCATCAGTGCATCAGTTGTTTTTCTGCTGTAATGACATCAGTGTGAAATCCGACGCTACATTCTATCCAAAATGACCCCGGATCCCTCTGTCCTGTCGCAGGTAGCTCTTATTTATGCTACTGAATAATTTAGCATTTATTCAAATCCCCCTGATGGAAGCAGCATTAATATTTGAATGTAAAGAGCTCTGGTTTTGCATGTTCATGTCCTTTCAAGATGATGGGATGAGTCGGGTTTTCAGAAACACACTCCAGGTACAGAGCTGGCGGGAAAAAAGGCTTTTATAAGGAAAAGGTTTGAGGGGCGATATAAATACTGCATAATCAGGAGGGAAATCCTTAACGACATGCATTTGCAAATTTATTATAAGCTAGCTCATAAGCTAAGTGTGTGTGTGTGTTTGAGTACTCAGAAATCAGTTGACTCGGCATAATTCACACAGAAAACTTATCATAACTAGTAAGAATGATGTGATGTGGCATGTTTGTGGGAGGAGCCTAAACCTCCCAAACAGATTTCTGATTCGGGATGATCAAGTTTTTACCATAGAGGGGAAAGAACAAATGAGGTTCTGTACTGAATATTCATTTATCTGCTGCAGCTGCTAGTGAAGTTTCATACATGAACAAATCTGAGTCAAATATTTAAGTTGGATATTCGAGTCAAATCCTTTCTGGTGATAAAGACTTGACTTGTCAGTCAGCTATGACAGCTCTTATCAAAGATGAATCAGATCTTTGATTTGACCTCTTGATGTGGTTCTGTGACTGAATTGACTCTTTAATGTTAGTCATGCCCTGCGATGGCCTGGTGAGCTGTCCAGGGTGTACTCTGCCCTCGCCCAGAGTCGGCTGAGATGGGCGCCAGCCTCCCCGTGACCCTAATTAGGATTAAGGGCTTCAGAAGATGAATGAATGTTAGTCATTGATGTGCTGTTTAAATTGGCTGTTTTTGATTTGACTCTTTGATGTGATTGTTTGAATTGGCTGTTTGAGTTGACTGACATGATTCACTGAATTGGCTGTTTGAGTTGACTCTTTGACATAATTCTTTAAATTGGCTGAGTTGACTCTTTGATGTAATTCTTTAAATTAGCTGTTTGAGTTGAGCCAGTCCTTTTGACTGAGTTGAGGTTTTCATATTTGTTTCTTTTTGTTTGTTTTTTGCTATTGACTTTTTCTTTTGTATGTGTTGGTTTGATTTGTCCGTCTTTACTCGTCGATTTGACTGGTATGATTTTTGGTTTTGTTCTGTTTGAGTTGGCTGGTTTGGTTTGTGCAGAAAAAGAAAACCTCACTTCACCAAAATGATTCCTCTAGAGTTTGGTTATGGCTTTAATAACTTGTTGATACTAATTTTCATGGTAGTTGTTAAGCAATTAAAGAAGTCAGATTTTTGAGCCTTGGGAGCAAAGTGACAATGCCGGAATAAACATGAACAGTTTAAAAAAAATAAATGTACCACCAAAGAAAAAATATTTAACCTCTCAAAATCCCACCTCTAACCTCTGTTTTGTTGGTGTTTTAATTAGCGTTGGCTGCTCTGTCGCTCCGCTGGCAGTTCGCTGAGTTTTTCAGGTCGCTAATGAGGTTTGTGTATGTGTAAAATCCCGCACCTTTCTGACACATGGAATAATATCATGGATAAGAAAAGAGAGAGAGAGGAGATGGGGGAGACTATGGCTTGTGAAAACCTATCAAAGTCTTCCTTATTTAAAGCAGCCCTGGCACATTATTAGCAGTTACAAGGGCAGCGAGACGGCGGAGGTGATGAGCTGTCAGTTCGCGAAATGTTCACCGTTCCTGATTGCTTGTAGCCCAGCAGGTGAAATGGCTCGCCCGAAACCCATCAAATCACCCCCTTCTGCCACTTTCGCCCCCCCTTTCCCCTCCAAAACAAGCCAGGAGGGAAGTGCATGAATAAATGAGAAGCTAGCTGGCTTGCTAGCGTCTGGGGATTAATAAATAAACCGGCTAATGTCTTATTAGCAGCAGACGAGGAGTATGTTAGCAACTACTTACTGCTTCTCTGTCTCTACACACTCGCATGAATAAATGACGCGTTAGCTACCTCGCTTTTGCGCTAATGTGTATGGACTAGCACGAAAAGGTGTTTAGCGCTTGCGACTTGTTCCATTTCTGAAGAAATGTTGAGACCTTGCGCTATGAAAAAAGTAAAAAAAAAAACCCTGCCTTTCCTCAACAATAAATTATTCTTTTATGACTGCTTGGGACTCTTTCAGTGAATCACCTTTTTACATCCATATTTAAGCACCCTGCCTTTATTAGCGGGACTCCCGCAGCTCAGAGGTCGGCAGTAAACGCCAGATAATGTAGCGCCAGTGAATTAGCATGGTCAAATGTCAAAAAAATGAGGCTTTACCCCGGAGTCCTGTCAGCGGGAAGAGCGTAAGTGCCATCATAGGTTAGCTCAGACTGTTGTCGGTGACCAGGCACGAGCAACCACCTTCATTATGTCAAAGAAAGAAAGAAAGAAAGAAAGAAAGAGCGATTACAATTTTTCCAATTTCAGTCTCACAATCTTGAGATACTTTTCCTTCTTAAAAGAAGGGCTAGGAAGTTGTGTGCGTGCTTTGAGAGCTTTGTGCCTCATTTTAGTACTACCTGGGAATTTCTTGCAAGAATTAAAAGCAATAATAATAGTTTTGGGACACCACCCCTCCCCCTGACCAAATGGAGCTAGACCTGTGCGCCTATCCGCCGATATCTCTTATAGCTGCCGATATCTCTTCTTTGTTGGAAAAGCCAGCGCCGCCAATTAAATCCTTTAGCAATTTATTGCTTCCTCTATAAACCGGCTAACATTGCCCTCTGATTATATATGTAAACACAAGACTGGACAGTACCCTCGCGTGTCGTGCCTTTAAAGACTAAAATTCGCCAGTCTGATGGGGGTTGAATGCTGTGTTTCATCGGCCGGGCTTGTGTGTATAATCTATGCCGCTTCGGGAGTTTCAACAACAACATCAGCTTCTGTGACTGGTGCGCGAACATCTGAATAACTTTAAAGCATCTAAGGTTTTTCCAAATGCATTTAAAACTATCAGTAACGTGGTTAAATATCTACATCACACACAGAGTCATCTTAAACTTCCCCTCTAACAGTGCGAACCGAATACGAAGCCATCACTATATCTAACGGTAATTTTTATAACGTGCTGCCTGCTGACACTATACATGGTTATACTACTGACAGCATTTTAGCCTACGGTACAGATAACAAAAATATATTTCTGCATCTGTTGTTTACATCAGGAAACTTCAGCCACCTGGTCTGTCCCTTCACTAAGCCTGGAAACCGCTGTTAAAAAAAACCTCGGGCCCTCCTGAGATGCTTTTTTGTCCATTGCAGGCGGTTATTTGAGTCCTCACAGTCAGCTTAAAGCGGTCCAGCTGTTCTTACTGGATGCGGACATCACCAAGTGCCCCCCAGCTGCATGTGCTTAATGAGGAAACTGGGGTACCCCGAGGAAACCCACACAGCCACAGGGAAAATGCATATCATCAGTGGGTATATTGCAACAGGAAAAAATTGGAAGCGGCCAGCTCTTTTGTTAAGTATTTAATGGTTACTCACTCCCACCCACTCATTTGCCAAGCCGCTAAATCCAGTAACGTCAGAGAGGAGGCTGGAGCCCATCTCAGCTGTCAATGGGCGCAGGTGGGGTACACCCTCAACAGCTCCCCAAAACGTCGCAGGGCCAACACATACATGCACACTATTTACACTCACACCTAGGGGCCATTGGGAACAGCCAGTTAGCCTAATGTGCATGTCTTACGATTGTGGGAGGAAACCGGAGTACCTGGTGGAAACCCCCACAAGCTCTAGTTGAACATGCAAACAACACAGAAACCCTCCCTGAGCCTTGGACTCGAACCCAGGACCTTGTTGCTGTGAGGATGACATGCTTGACACCGCTGCACCACAACCATTATTCCAGGAATAATCAAAGACAAAATGGGCAAGAAATTCTAATAAAAGTGTAAATTTAATCATTAGATTTGATCAGTAGTGTGTGCCATAATGACGTGGCATGCTTGTGGAAAAACCGCTTGGGCCCCGGCAATCACTGGTTGTGATTTCAGCCTGTCTAATTAGCAGTTCGCTCGGCTGTCAAATATAACAACAAAATCTAAATAACACTTGGGTTTGCACTTCAAAAAGACAACTCTGCATTCTGGGAAACGAAGAAAACAAGACCCAATCCGTCTTCAGATCTAAGCAGACAGCCCCTGGCAGTGATACGTTAGCTTCGACGTGAGTTAGCATGCTCTTTCAGCGCTTATCTGTCTGCCTAATGTAAACGAGCTACTCTGCCGATTCCCTGCCTAATCCTCCGCCGTCCTTTTAATCAACAGACGCGCCGAAAGCCAATATCTATTTTAGTCCGCCTTGATAGGATCTGGTAAGGATTTTAAGACTCCGCTCCGTGATCTCTGGGCTTCGGGGACTTCTCATTAGGTGTCGAGGCCCACGATCGAAGAAGCTAGTGGATTTTTAATCCTCTGGTGGCCCGTGTAGGGAGCTGGAGTTATTTAGGGGGCTTTGATTAGCCACGGCGCTACACTTTGATTAGGAGGACTTCTGAAGCCGTGTGAGATGATGGTGTGTGTGTGTGAGATGATGGTGTGTGTGTGTAGCTATTTCAGTTTGGTCCGTAATCTGCTGCCATGTTTCCAGCGCTGACCTTGCTTTGGCGCTGAAAGTCACAGCTACACGGCGTTATCCCTGAGACTTCTGATGCCTGCAAGGAATTGATTTTTCCTTTTTCATGGTGGAGGTGGAGGGGGAACACTGAACCAGGTCACATATGGACCCTTTAGATGTGTGTGTGTGTGTTATAAAAATGTTGTTTTTCTTTCTGATTGTGAAAATTAGCCTCTGCACTCTTGTTAGCTTACATTAGTTTGTACGCATCATTTTGCTAGCAGCAAGACATGAGTAAAAACCTTGTGTGAATCACCGCATGCTAATACAACCAGTAAATCTATGCTAGAGCCTAGGAGCATGCTAATACTTCAGCATAGCCCATTAAATATTTCCGACTCATACTAGCATATTCAAGTGCTAGTAACTCTATGCTAGGCTTACATATGTTAGCCAGCTAAAGATATTAGCATGAAACCAAACCAAACAGATGTCGTATTGCTCTGATATCAAAACTGAACTTAGCAAAAGCAATGCTAGTTTATGCTAGTCATACAAACCACGTCCTAATATGCTGAATGGCTCAACACCACTTTGCTTGAATTTGAAGAAGCTAGCTAAGGAACCATGTAACTGAGGCATCGGCAAAGTTAAAGTATCTTTACCTAATTAGAACTTTTCGTAGCTTATGTGTTTATAACTCATAATACAGCTTCTTAAAGTAAAACATAGCAGCAAAAACAACAAAACCTCAGCTAGCAGCTCACAATGGCATGTGTGTTATTCTACAGGGTTGATTTGGACTTGCTGCGAATATTATTATTGGCAAGGAAACATCATTGACACGATTGTCTTGTTTCTGAGGTGCTAAATCTGTAAATAGCTAATTCCTAAGTTAGGTCTTGAATTAGCATGTGTTGTTCTAAGCTAGCATTCCAACCAGGGTTATAAGGTAATAAAATTGACCACAGGGGTCCAGACGCTCCCGCTGAAAGGACCACTTCATATTATGCCAAAGTACAACAAGCATAAGTCTGAGAGCCCCAGCTTCAGCACGCGGTAAGAAAGTGTTCGTAAACTGAACATACAGTTTTGCCTCTGTGACCTTGAAAAGTAGGTCAAGGTCACTCACACACAAACTCAGCCTGGCACTCATAGTAGCGAGCCGGCATAAGTTTGAAAGCCCCAGCTTCAGTGCGTGACAAGTAAATGTCCGGAAAGTAAAGTGTCAGACAGTGCCATTGTGAGCTGCTAGCTGAGTTTTTGTAGCACCTATCACAGCAATAATCAGGATGATTTATGTCATTTTTATTTCTAGTATCCTTGTGTGTGTGTGTGTGTGTGTGTGTGTGTGTATACGCAGGGCTCTGAGGGATAAGAGTGAAAAGAATTAGCATGGATTTTTGCACATTAGCTTCATGAAAAGCTCATGAAGGCTAATCACACGTAATGGAGTTCCCCGGGGACTCCGGATGCTCTCGTTTGGATCGGATCAGGAAACATCCAGTAGGAAAATCTCCTGTCACACTTAGACGGTTTCTGAGGAGACCCCCGGAGACACATTAATAGGAAAAAATGGTGGTCTGATTTTGACAGCTGAGCTACGTGTGTGTATCAGAGTTTATGGCGCGATGTAGTGCTGTTGGCTGTCTTAGCGCTTTTGCCAATGTTAGCCCCCAAAACCACTTTACCAGTAATGAAAAATAAATATTTTGAGAAATTTTTTCATTTTGGGCTCATCCAACATAGTGTGTTTACATTGCATCTGGAGTTTAATGAGAGAGGGCGAAAATGCTAATACACTGTGTGATGCTAGTACTAGTGTTTATGCTACTTCCCTCCCACTCTGTCCTGATGTAGCTGTTTGCTTTAATGCTAATGCATTAGTGCATGATAATATGCTAGATGATGCTTTTTTTAAAAAGTTTTTGTGAAAAGATAAATTTTTTTAATTCTTATGATATTAGCAATAGCTAGTAAACAACAACAAAAACATGCGTAGGTTTCATCACAGCTAAAATAATGTTCTAGTGATTAGCCTCTTAGCAAACATTTAATGCTAAATTGTTTTTGTCATGCTCTCTATTTGTTAGCTAATTCTGGCTACTTGGTGGCTAATGCTAGAGGCTAGCATAAGTCATGAGCTTATCTTGAACTGAGAAATGTATCTCTGTTTATAAAATCGAAGCTGCAATTTTGTCTCAATAACTACAGCTTGCTGCCTGATTAGCATTTGATTTAGCTTGATTGCCACTTATTTTGATACCAACGGATGAATTTGAGATTGTTGTAGATTTCTGAACTGTTTACCCAGAAAGCATTGCGACAAAATGATACTCATTCCGTTTTAGCGTGGTGGATTTAAGTGCAAAAAGGCTAGTTAATTAACACGGTAGCTAATTCAGCTGCTAGCCAGTGAGCACGCGGATATGACCATAAAACATTGAGTTAGTGATTTAATTCCGATTAAGAACATTGCAGGATCAAAGTAGGAAATTCTGAGCTTTTATCTTGTACCGCCCATCAAGTCTGGAGCCCTGTGACATCATTTCAACATGGCTGCATCTATAGCTACAAAGTACCAACAAAACATTAGCAATATGTTCAATATGAAACCTTTTGTATTCCCTTTTATGTATCCCTTTTATGTATGCCTTTTATGTGATGATCACTCCGCCCTTTTCTTTTGAAAGTGGGCGGGGTTAACAGTATGCAACGTAACCTCGCGTGCTGTCTCATGGACTGTTGTGGAACAGGTTGACTGGTTGGCATATGAAGGTTTGAGCAATTATTATGTCTTGGATTCTCAGACAGATGGATGTCAATCAGCTGCTTATTTGAATTTTAAGGTCCGTCCTTCAGACTCGATCAGTCTGATTAACAAGTTGATGATGGAGACAAGGGCCTCCCAGCCTTCTCTCCTTCTTTTTTTCTCTAACACTTGCTCTCACATTCTAGCTTTACCTTCTGTGCAGGAGTGCGCGCATATGTCTGTGTAGAACTGAACTCTGCGACTCTGCGACTCTGCCGCATTAGCGATGAAGCCTTATCAGTCCGAGACGCTACAGATTAGACACGTCCTAATGAAGTGGCTCCATGGGAGAGTGTCTCTGTGTGTCTGAGCTGGATTTTCCTCTGCCTCTCGTTATCTCGCAGATCCAGACGCACTGCGTTCAGCTCTCGCATCCACCTGCGCTTCCCTTTTATAACAGTATTAGTTCGGTGCAGTGGCATTCACACTGGAGTCTCAATGCACTGTTCAGCACACGCGTACACACACTGCTCCAGGCATCAGACTGTAGGACAACACGCTTCTCCATTTTCCTTTGAACTACTCGTTTTCTGCGGTAGAGTGACTGTACGACATGCATCTTTCATGGAATAAAAAAAACTAGAATTTGGTGCACATGCCTGAATTTATTTTTCGAAATAATCGCAGGGTCAGAATGGTAAACATGTTGCCCACTTCAATCAATAATTCAGCGGAGCTAGAAGTTCCAAAATGTCTTTTAACTCGGCAAGGTCAACACCCTGTAATTTCCTGTTGGCACTCCTGATGGACTTCACCTGGTAGCATCCCTGTGCAACATAATCAAGCTTCATTTGATGGCGCTTATTGGAATCACCAACACACAGCACAACGGGAAAGTCCATGGAACTCAGTGCAGATCTCACTACAACAGGAACATCTCCTGGAATCATTTCTACACTGATTCCAAGATCATCTGTCCAAACTATTGTATGTAAATAAAAGCTATTTGAAAGTTTGCCTGGAAGTCTGGAAGGATCAGATGATCAGGAAGCAACCCAGAACCATCAAAACACAGGCCTCCCATCAACTGGAATCTGCCAGAACTCCAGAGTCTACATTCAAGTGATTTTACATCTCCATGGACTGAGAGACTGCTGACCAAGAAAGAAGCCCCTTCTTCAACATCAGCACCTTCAAGATCCACTAAAGTTTGATCACATGGATAAAGAAACAACCTCCTGGAGGACTGTTTGGTCACAATGAGCAGAGGAAGAAGGTTTGCACGAGTAAACGTGAACCAGGCTTTCAACCTCAAGGGAACTTCTCAATATGGTGGTGGTAGCATCGTGCCTTTTTTATACGCTGGTGTGGCGGGTGGTTGGGTGGGCAGTGTGGACACCTAAGGTTTCCAGCCAGTAACTTGAACACAAATGCTCAGATTTGAATGAAAGTTATTACAGTTGTTCTATGAGCAATAGTATAGAACCTTATTTAAAACGAGCTTGAAAGATCCAAGGTCAAGGTCACTATGACCTTTCATATATTTTCAGTGAATATTTGGTTTCTGGACAATAGTACAGTAATAATACGGTACTGTGTATCAAATGGGTTGATCTTGCTCCCTGTGGGGGCCATTTTTGCATTGGTGGTAAGGGACTATTAGCCAGTGTTATGCAGTAGAATTCGGTGAAGATTCTACACCATCATTTTATCTAAAAGGGCTCCTAATAAAAAGAAGTAAATAATTCCTTCTTTATAATTTTTTGGTGAAAATGTATTGAACAGTGTTATCGTAGGCAACGAGAACCAAAAAAATAATTCTGACAAAAACACTGAAAATTTTTAAACCAATTTTTTGGAAAAATGAAAAAATAAATTAGTGACACCTTTTCAATTTTTTGTAAAAAATTGGTATTTTTAGTGTTTTTGTTTATTATTGCCTACAATAGCATTGTTCAATACATTTTCAATCATTTTTACTTATTTTTACTAGAAGCCCTTTTAGACAAAAGTGGTGGTGTATCATCTTCACTGCGCTCTACTGTTTGTGCTGCATGTTTTTTTTGTTTTTGGGAGGGTATGCATTCACCTGTGTCTCTTTGTTTGACTCTTATCAGAATTACACAAAAACTACTGAGCCAGTTTTCACCATACTTGAAGGTTTGGGGCACAGGCCTGGCAAGACATCTTGAAGTAGATCCAAAGCATTTATTAAAGGATTTTTGTCTTTTAGGAGGATGACACAAAAACCACTGATCTGATTATCATATTTGGTGGAGGGGTGGGGCTTGGGCCTGAAAAGATGCCATAAAATTTTGATGGTGATCTGGGCATGGGATCATGTCGAAAAAAATGCATCCTAAAATCAGAAAAAATTCCTCTCTTTGATTAACAAGGCAAAAATATTCATCCGACACCCACTAGGGGGAGACATTTCATTATAAGTATGCCAAGTTATAATAATCCATTTGTCCTAAGCAGAGGAAGCTCACACTCTGAATGTAATCTAGCTGACCATGTATTGATTTACATTTACCATAGATAGGTGGACAGATGGCTAGATAGATAGATCAATAGATAGATGGACAGATAGACTGATAGATAGATAGACAGATACATACATAGATAGATAGATGGATGGATGGATAGATAGATGGATAGATATACACATTGTTTATTTCCACAAAGGAAAATAACACAGCTCATTCTGGCACTGATTTAATTTTTTTTTCTCTGAGCCATCTCTCTCTCTCTCCTGTCGTCCACCGTGTCTCACTGCTCACTGAACAGAAGATTCCCGGCGGTCTTTTTAGCCCGAGTGCTGAAATTCACAGCGTGTTTAAGCCCCTCTCCGTAGGGGTCGAGGGTGAGAGGCTGTGTCTCAAATCAGCCCAGATTTCCATGTCTCCTGAGAGCCGAGGCTCATCCAAACCTAATGAAGAGTCAAAACACACAGAGTAGCGCTTCGTCCCACTGTCCCACTGTCCCAGCGGCACAACGGCTGTTTCCTAGCCAGACCGCTGAAGTTAAAAAATCACATTTAAAAACTATTTGCTTACTAAAAAATATCTTTTTAATCATTATTTCATATTAATGATTATAATTTCTATCTATCTATCCATCCATCCTGCTACCTATCTAGCTATCCATCTGTCCATCCATCTATTTTAAGAGTTCAGTTCTTGAATATTTGGCCTTTTATAAGATGTATATAAAGTCCATTATTCTGTCTGCACCATGAATAATGTAAATAATGGCCGTGCGTCATCACTAATCCCACGTGATTTATAACCTGTTTTTTTTCACATATTTATCCATTTTAATGACCTTCCTTATGATTCAGTGCTCTTTATTCCTTTACAATTAATTATTAACCCATGTAAGGACGTGAACACAACAGGCTTATTTCACCGAACACTCCTCGTCCACTGTGCAGAAGGAAGAATAATAAAAATACATCAATAAATAAACGAATAAGAAGTTATAATATAATGTAAGCTTACATATATATGTGTGTGTGTAAATGTGTATGTATGTGTATTTTATGTATATATATATATATATAAAAGAAAAATATAAAAAAAAAATTTAAATCTTGGTAAGAACCAAATAATTTGCAGTGAGTTCGCGCAGAACCCGTTCTTTTAGCAGTTTAGTAATGTTGGGTTCTATGGAAAATATTTTAATTCCATATTTTTTTGCTTTTCCTGGAGAGCTGCTTACCTTAAGCCCTGTATTCTACTTCAAACACGCATTTAGCCTCAGCGTTCGGTGGAAAATAAAACAATTTCTTGAAAATATTAATTGTTTTTTATGAAGTACTTTCATTTCAAGTGTTGTTGATTTTCATGGAATCAGCCTTGAATTAATAGAAACAAAGGCAGCTTTAGCTTAAAATAAGTCACGGCCATTTGCTTTAGTTAAGTTTTTTGGTGATACTGAGGTCACAGTATATGAGCTGATATCCTAGGAGTAGGTTAGCCAATCAGAGTGCAGAATTGCTAATATCTCATGATCTAGGATAGAATATTTATATATATATTTCAATGTTAATAATAATAAGCTCTTATTATTGTTATTTGTTTGCCTGATTGGTGAGACAGTGGACCCCCCCCCCCTTCCACACACACTTTTTTAAAGATTACAGTAAATATAATTTTAAAGATATAATATTGCTATTTGATATTATTGTTAAGATGTTGTAGTATTTGTTATAGATATTACTGTGGACATACAGATAGATAACAGGCAGATACAAAGATATCATTCAGCATTCCTGACAACTGCTGCACCAGATACGAACGTCGATCGGTCTGTGTAACGAGCTAGCATTAGCCACAGAGGAAAAACCTTACAGTTAGAACTGGTGTAAATAAAGAGCCAGTCTGACGAGCATCGTTTCCTCTACGGTTTAATCAATAATAACAAAATAATCTATTAAAAATAACTCTCTAATCTTAGCTTAACATCGGCTCATCAGTCATCAGTGGAAAACAGTGTTAGCATGAAACTGGTGTTAGCTCAAAATTAGAAACAAACACTTTTTGTAAATATAATTTATTGCCATTTGATGAACGTTTTAATCACCAACGATTATTTAACTCCTCCTACATGAGTTAACCCCACCTCCTGCATGAGTTAACCCCTCCTCCTTAAGGACTTATCCCCTCATCCATCATGAGTTAACCCTGCCTCCTAAATGTTAACCCCTCCTCCTTTATGAGTTAACCCTTCCTCCTATGAGTTAACCCCTCCTTCTACATGAGTTACCCCCACCTCCATGAGTAAACTCCTCCTGCATAAGTTAACCCCTCCTCCTTCATGAGTTAACCCCTCGTGCTCTTTATTAACACTTGAACTACATGTCAGCAGTCACCAAGCATGGGTGGGACTTGTTAATAAACACAATACCTGCAAGGTATTTTTTTATTTTTAAAAAAATAAGGGCCGACTAAATGTGCGTGTGTGTGCATTTTGATCAGAAATAAGTATAGTGGGACAAATATCCCAGCTTCTTTGCAAATTCTCTCTTTCTGTGTGTGTGTGTGTGTGTGTGTGTATATGAGAGAAAGAGAGTGTGAGAAAGGTCATGTCAATTTTCTCCATCTCAATCAGAACCGTAGTGTGTGATGAGTGTATGTGGCCATGTGGGGGCAGTGCTGCCTTTCGGTACAGACAAAGTGTGTGTGTGTGTGTGTGTGTGTGTGTGTGTGTGTGTGTGTGTGTGTGTGTGTGTGTGTGTGTGTGTGTGTGTAAGATAGAGCACTCACATGACAGGGTGAGCTGCTGCACATTTTGACGGATTGCAAATGATTGTGAAAACAATAGCTAGTGGGAGTAAGCTGTGTGTGTGTTTGTGTGTGTGTGCGCGGTGAGGACGCTGCTGTGCTCTCCAGCATCATTTCTCTCTCTCACTCTCACACACACAGTGAATTCACTCCAGCTCATTGAAAAACCGTCACTGTATTAGTTCGATCTATTTATCCATCTACTCTCTCAAGCCAGCCATCCATAGAAACAGGCATATAGACAACCCCACACACACGTTGTGTCCTCATGTTGTGCTTGACAATCACTGGGCTGCTGAGTGGGAAGAGTCGGTGTGTGTTGCTGTGTAAGGCATTCTGTGTCTCCCCTGATGTCCTGAACGCACACTAAGTGGATCAGCGCTGTCATTACTGTTATTGATGTACACACTGACACTGGAGGATACACACTGTAATTACACTGCGGGGACTTCCCCAATCATTCGTGTGTGTGTGTGTGTGTGTGTGTGTGTGTGTGTGTGTGTGTGTGTGTGGGTTGGTGAGTGGGTTCGGGGCAGATTAAGGGGTAAGCTGACAGATATACACTTCGAAGGGCATGTGTACACCGAGGTCCAAAGTGAGGGTGTGTTACAGTTGGGTGAGCGGTCTCCCTGTGTGTGTGTGTGTGTGTGTGTGTGTGTGTTAACACATACTGTTGAGCATTCAGGAAAGCCGCCTGAAACACACACCACACGTTATGTTCCTGAATTAAAAAAAACATCACTCCTAGATAATTTTTTTGATAAATGATGAAAGAGAAACTACCTATCTGACCTTCAGACACACACACACACACACACACACACACACACACACACACACACACACACACACTGCTTAGGAGGTTAAAGTTGTTTTAATATTAATATTACAGTAGCTAGCGCTTAGCTGCTTTTCTGGTAAAAATGTTATTAAAACTGTTTTTAAACAGCAAATATGACTAACAACACTCACAGAGTGCTGGGTACCTCCACCAGGGACAAATGTATAAGTATATGTATAAGTTACTAGTGCATCGATTATCCAGAAAAATTGGCTCAAGTCTACAGTTTACATTATAACTTGCAATAGTTACAATGAAATGTCTCCCCCTAGAGGGCCTATGATCAACATTCATGCAGACATTATATGCGCTTATTGACTTTAATGGACTTTTTTCAACATGATTCTAAGCACAGATCACCTCTTAAATGAAATAATTTATTATTTGTACCAAGCACTACTCTAGACAAACATTTCAGCAAAATCAATACATAACATGGAGTTATATTCCACCCAAACTAACAAACCAACACGGGTGTAAGCATTATACTCTGTTTTCTGGTAAAGGTAATGAGCCTGACCTAAAATATCAACATTTCTCTCAGTTCTCTAAATCTCTAAACAGAGTTAATATAAAAGCACAGAGTTCGTGAAATTAAGGATATTTTTATGTGTTGGTAGAAAACTGTGTAACTAGCCTGCACTTAGTTGCTGAGAGAAGTGAAAATCTCTTGATATTGTTATGTTTAATTTTTAATTATAGTGGGTTTATAATTTAGCCGCCTGGCTCATACTCATTTGGTCCAAAAAGCACTTAATTGAAAAAAAAAAAAAAAAAAAAAA
>JAOUQZ010000044.1:242747-262672 GCA_028564935.1 Neosilurus hyrtlii | reverse complement strand
GTCTGTATCTATTTATCTGTCTGTCTTTCCCTGTCTGTCTGTCGTTGTCTGCCTCTCTCTATATGTCTCTCTGACTCTGTCTGTATATATTTGTCTGTCTGTTTTCTCTGTCCGTCTGTCCTTGTCTGTCTCTCTGTGTGTCTGACTCTGCCTGTCTCTATTTCATTTTTGCTGTATCTATTTATCTGTTTGTCTGTCTTTCTCTTTCTGCCTGTTTGTCCTTGCCTGTCTCTCTATATGTCTGTCTGACTCTTTGTCTAGCTGTCTGTCTATCTCCTTGTTTCCCTTTGCAGTTTCTATTTCTCTGTCTGTCTGTGTTTCTCTGTCTGTCCTTGTCTGCCTCTCTGTCTGTCTGACTCTCTGTCTATCTGTCTGTCTCGATCCCTCTGATTCTATTATATGTATTATTTTATCTGTCTGTCTGTCCTTGTCTGTCTCTTTATAGATGTGTGTCTGGCTCTTTGACTATCTGTCTGTCTCTATCTCTGTTTCTATTTGCCTGTATCTATTTATCTGTCTGTCTGTCATTATCTGTCTGTCTGTCATTTTCTGTCTCTCTATATGTCTGTCTAGCTCTCTGTCTGTCTATCTGTCTCTCTCTCCATTTTTCTCTATCTGTCTCTCTCTATTTATCTGTCTGTCTGTACTTGTCTGTCTCTCTATATCTGTCTGTCTGACTCTCCGTCTGTCTCTCTCTCTTCTTCTATTTATCTGTATCTATCAATGTATCCGTCTGACTTTCTCTGTCCTTCTCTGTCTCTATTGATTTGTCTGTTTTTTCTGTCTTTCTCTCAATCTGTCTATCTGCCTATCCTGACTGAAATAAGTGGTTTTAGTCTTTCATTCTTGTAAATTGAAGGTGTAGTGGTTACCACGTCCGCCTCACAGACAGAAGGTCCTGGGTTTGAGTCCCAGGCTCAGTGAGGGCGTTTCGGTGTCATGTTTTCCCTGTGCTTGTGTGGGTTTCCTCCGGGTACTCTGGTTTCCTCTCACAGTCCAAGGGTATGCACATTATTCTAACTGGTTGTTCCAGATTGCTCCTAGGTGTGCGTGTGAGGGTTAATGTTCGTGCGTGTGTTGGCCCTGTGAAGGTCTGGAGAGCTGATCATGGTGTACCCCGCCTTCGCCCAGAGTCGGCTGAGATAGGCTTCAGTTTCCTTTCTGTTCTTTGTCTTGAGTTTTGAGTCTGTGCCGTAGGAACTTGTGCTGTACCAAGCGTTTCTCAGTGTCGGAGCGGTTTGTGAAAGCCTGTCCATCAGCAGTTACAGGTGTGCTCGTTTTCTCCTTCTCCTCCTTCTCCTTTCTCGGCAGCTGCCTTTTTTTCTGTGACAGCAGACCCGGGACAATTTGCATGTCGGACAGACGACAAACGGTACCGTGCGTGTCAGAGTAGGTGGCGAAGCGTGACAGTTTGCACACGACGCTGTCTCCTAACACTTTGACCTCACGACCTCGCCTCATGTCTGCTTTCACAGAGACGAGGTAGATGGGGAAGGAATAAATTTGATACCAATACCATTATCCCCGGCGCCATCTCTTCCTTCCTCTCTCTCTCTCTCTCTCTCTCTCTCGCTCGCTCTCGCTCTCTCGCACAAGCATCTCTGAAATAGCTGAGCGGAATATTCTGAAGGGAAATAACGATGCAGGAAGGGTCACCGTCATGACGTCCCTCTACTTCTGTTGAGACAAATTGGACGACGAGATCTTGCTGGCAATTTGCGTGACTGCGTTTGTTTGGAAACGGGTGCGGACGTCAGGAATTGGCACTTGGCTGACGAGCGGTCAGCGTGTGGGTGAACGGGGAGAATGTGGTGACGGTTAAAAAAGTCAACACTACACACATCAATGCATTTTCTCTTCAGACCAGGAAAAAACTAAAAAATAACCTCCCCACGTTGTCCACAGTGTGGAAGAGAAGTAAAGACAGCTGTCCTCGCTCGTCTCTTCGAGTGTCTCATTTACACACTTTTTAAAATCCTCACATTATATCCCGCAATTATATCCCATAATCCTCTTCACTGGAAAAACAGCCAAAGTTTGATTTTAAATAAATAAATATAAAATGATCTTGGCTGAAACAGATGATAAAAATAAATATGTGTGACTTCCACCAAGTTCCTAACAGGCTCTGTGAAGTTCATCAGGTTGAGGCTAATTCTAACCACTTCATCTAAAACTCCCTCTCACGTCTTCTCAAGGCTTTACACTAATTCAAATTGTAACTCCAAAATGAAAAAATACATTAATTCTACTGACTAATTCTAAAAAAAGTAATCATTAATTCTAATGCTTAACCAATTCTAAAATCATAAATTCTAATGACTGGCTAATTTTAAAACAATACATCAATTCTAATAACTAATTTAAAAATCACATTAAATCTAATGATGAACTAATTTAAAAAACACATTAATTCTAATGACTGACTAATTCTAAAAACATCAATTCTAATGACTGACTTATTTAAAACATCACATTAATTCTAATGACTAACTAATAAAAAAAAATCACAAATTCTAATAACTGACTAATTCTAAAACAATACATCAATTCTAATGACTGACCAATTCTAAAATCATTAATTCTAATCACTGGCTAATTCTAAAACAATACATCAGTTTTAATGAATGGCTAATTCAAGCACAATACATCAATTCTAATGACAAATTTAAAAAATCACAATAATTCTAATGACTGACTAATTAAAAAATCACATTCAATCTAATTAAAAAACATCAATTCTAATGACTGACTTATTTAAAACATCACATTAATTCTAATGACTGACTAATTCTAAATCAATACATCAATCCTTATTACTGACAAATTCTAAAACAATACATCAATTCTAATGACTGACTTATTTAAAACATCACATTAATTCTAATGACTGACTAATTCTAAATCAATACATCAGTCCTTATTACTGACAAATTCTAAAACAATACATCAATTCTAATGACTGACTAATTTAAAAAAATCACATTAATTCTAATGACTGACTAATTCTAAAGCAATACATCAATTCTAATGACTGACTAATTCTAAACAATATATTACTTCTAATAACTGACTAATTAAAAAAATCACATTAATTCCAATGACTGACTTATTCTAGAAACATTAATTCTAATGACTGTCTAATTCTTAAACACCACATCAATTCCAATGACTGACCAATTCTAAAAACTTTAAGTCAAACGACTGACTAATAAAAAATCACATTAATTGTAATGATTGACTAATTCTAAAACAATACATAAATTCTAATGACTGACTAATTCTAAAAACATAAATTAAAATGACTGACTAATTAAAAAAATCATCACATTTATTTAAATTTAAAAATCACAACAATTCTAATGACGGACTACTTCTAAAACAATCACATGAATTCAGATGACTGACTAATTCTAAAACAATACATCAATTCTAATGACTGATTAATTAAAAACACATTAATTCTAATGACTGACTAATTCTAAAAAATCACATAAATTTTAATGATTGACTAATTCTTAAAACATTAATTTAAATGACTGACTAATTAAAAAATCACGTCAATTCTAATGACTAATTCTAAAATAAAAAAATCACATTAATTATAATGACGAACTAATTAAAAAATCTCATTATTTCTAATGACTGTCTAATTTAAAAATTACATTACTTCTAATGACTAATTAACTAATTAAAAAAATGACATAATTTCTAATAACTGACTAATTCTAAAACAATACATAAATTCTAATGACTGACCAATTCTTAAAACATTAATTCAAATGACTGAATAATTTAAAAAATCACATCAATTCTAATGACTAACTAATTCTACAATAATAAATCACAAATTCTGATGACTAAATGATGCTAAAACAATACATAAATTCTGATGACTGACCAATTCTAAGATTTATGAATCTATGATTTACTAATTAAAAAAACACAATAATTCTAATAACTGATTAGTTCTTAAACAATACATAAATTATAATGATCAGCTAAGTAAACAATCACATTAATTCAAATGACTTCACTAATTCTAAAAAAGCACATTAATTCTACTAACTGACTAATTCTTAAAAAAGCACATTAATTCAAATGACTGACTAATTCTAAAACATTCACATTAATTGTAATGACTTACTAAAAATACAATAATTCTAATGAATCACTAACTTTAAAACATCAATTCTAATGACTAATTCTGAAAAAAAAAAATTAATTTGAATAACTGACTAATTCTTAAAAGTACATTAATTCTAATTACTCAATAATTCTAACAGCCCAACAATTCTAATGGGCTACTAACTCCAAAAAAAATCACATTAATTTGAATGATTTACTAATTCTAAAAAATACGTTTAATTTTTTTGTTTTAGTTTTAATCTCCCAATGATTCTGAACACAAATTCTAATTATTTGGTGTAAAAAAACTATTACATTTGAAATCTAGCATAAAACTGCTAATAACTTGCAAAATCCAGAGTAATTCTAATGACTTCTAATACAAAAATACGATAAAAAAAAAAGAAAATATAAACATTGAGTTATATAACTGATGGAACATTAGCAATGGGAGCTAACTGGATGTTTTTGTGTGTAAAATTCAATTTAATAAATAAAATCAAAACTGCACTCAAGTAGAAAATGAAGAAGAAGAAAATGGATGGCTCAGAAAATGTTATCCTCTAAATGAAACAGAGCTGACATGATTGTAGTATGTGTTCTACATCAACCCGCTTTCAGAATATTATCCACTCGCTAAATTAGCTGCCTCTTTTAGCTCCATGAAAAAACTCATGGTAATTAAAAAACAAACAAATAAACAACTACAAAAACCCCGACAAAGTTACTACCTGCTGGAAAAGGAGGTGACTTATAAATTATAAAAGTGTACCACAGGATGCTACGCGTATAAATGTTATAATCTGTACATTTACAGCAATTCTTCATTACTAATATCTTCTTAGGTTTGGCCTTCATTATCCATTTCTAATCTGCTGCACACTTATACTATTCCCTGTAATAAAGAATGAGCGCTGTGTGGAATGGAGATGTTAATGAAACACGAGGTAGATTAGATCACTCTGTTGTCAATTTAAAGTATAAAGACTATAAAGATGTGCTATGAAGAGAGGAAGAGAAAATGAACTACCATTACACGATAACAATCATGACCTTGATTCAGACAGACAGCTAATTGCCTCTTCATGCCCGTATCACTCGTTTTTTTCCCCTCTATCTTTCTAAACCACAAATTAACTACCTTACGCTAAGATATGAAAAACTAGCTGCTTGCTAAATTAGCTGCCACATCTAACTCTGTGATGAGAACTTTTTCCTCCTTGTTCTCATCATTAATTTAAATGAAATCTCATATTACAACAGAATGTTCTCAGGGACAATGTTTAAAATGTACACTTGATAAATTTAAGCCATCCTTACATCCATCATTGAGGTTGTTACACAAAATGTTAAAGTTTGACTGATAGGAATGTTTACTGCATAGGATTAACAATAGCTATTAATGCACCCTTTCCATTGCTTCATCATTTTGAGTTAAGCATTACCACAGGAGGTTAATTATAGCTACAAATTTACTTTTTAGCTAAAAATGTACCCTATGAAGTTAGCCTGAGTTAGAAATTCAACACAGGAGGTTGCCGCTATCTAGAAATTTAGCATAGCAGGTTATGGCTAGCTCAATATTTACCACAAGAGGTTTCTACTAGCTAAAAATTTACCACAGGTGGATACCAGTAGCTAGAATTTTAACACAGGAGGTTACTGCCAGCTACAAATGTACCACATGAGGTTACACTTAGCTAGAAATTTACTACAGGAGGTTACTGCTAGTTAGAAATGTACCACCTGAGGTTATGGCGGTAGAAATATACCCCAGGAGGACACCAGTAGCTAGAATTTTAACACAGGAGGTTAATGCTAGCTAGAAATTTACCACCTGAGGTTACAATTAGCTAGAAATTTACCACAGGAGGCTACCGCTAGCTAGAAATTTCATATACTTATTATAATCATATACTGCTGGCTTGAAATTTAGTATAAGATAGAAATTTACTTTTAGCCCAAAGTTAACACTATAGGTTTCTGCTAGCACTTTTAACATAAAGTGAATATGAAGTAGAAGTATTTACTGCAAAGTCATATCTAGCGAGAACAATTACTGATCGCTCAGAAAATATCACTTCTAACCAAAGATGTTAACATACGAAGTTACTTTAGAGGTTACTACTAAATATTTTCATAATTACATTCAATTCAAGTAATCTCAGGATATGGCTGCTTGCTGGAAAACATTATTAATGGAAAAATATTGCTAGGATTTTCTTTCTAACTAAAGAAAATCACTAGAAGAAGTCTTGGTTAGTACACTAAATTCTCACAGAGGTTTATGGCTACATAGCTCATGTAGTTACATTTAGTCTTCTCCACCTACTACTACTACTACATAAAATTCCATTCAAGAACCAAAGAAGAATATATTTGGCATGTTGTTGTGGAAATGAACTTGGACAGAAGGATTTTTTTCAAAATGGTGCTTAAAACTGTTTGCACATGTAAACATGGGCAGCGGTACTAAATGTTTCAAAATGATAACGTCTGTTTTGCTGTGTTAATGTGGCACATAACAGCAGATAAAACTTTGTTACTTTACCATGCTAAACAGAAAATTAGCATCCTAGCAAAACATCGATATGAAGTTTTCTGGATTCAGCTATTTTCAAAGGAGACTTTTTCTTTATTTTCCGTGGAGATAACCTTCCCCAGTTCTCAAGGTTGATTAGCATTCCAGTTTCCTAATGTCAGAACCTGCATATCAAACCCGGCTCATTTTGCATCAAATGGCAAGCTACCCTTTCAGTGTGTGCTTTAAGATGTAAATTTCTTCCAGTGGTGTTCCTCTGAGGCATTCGGTCTTACCCCCTACAGTATGGTTTACATTGCAAATCACTAAGATGAAGATAAGCCTGATTAGTGAACTTAAAGTAAATGTTGCAACAGTTGTTTGGCCATAATGCTAATAATGCTAATGTCTAAATCGATATGGAGGTGGTTAGGACTTTACAGAAGAGTCAATAAATGAAATAATAACAAACATGGATTGGAATACAGACTACAGATCAGGTTGCTAGTTGAGCAGCTAATTAGTGATTACTGAACATGATTAGCGTTTTACATAAATTTATTTCCGTAACGCTAAGATAAGGGCAAGAACGCATTCAGCCTCTCAATGTACATCAAGGCTAAGTTAATAAGACAATTAATTAGCATTCACTTTAGCAGCTGGACTTGACCTTCATGTAAATCTGCTTCCCTCTTTCTAGTAGAGTCGATAAATGAACTCAATGGCATCCAATTATACATTTATTTACTTCTTAGAGGAAAGCCCTGCTAATGTTAGATTACAGCCTAACCAAGTAGCCCAGGCTGAGGGAATTTAGACTTAGCTAGGTTATGCTAATGTATTTGTTTTTTGAACAACATTTATGACACATGTTGCTTCACTGAGGAAATCTTTCATACACACTGGATGTGTGTTAGCATAATCTGCTAACATAGCTTAATATTGGCACAGTGTTTATCTTTTTAACCGGCACTCAATCGTATATTTTTCTTTTTCCGCAAAACGAAAACAGGAAAGTGATTTTAAATCAGAGTGAGGATATCACACGGCATCGCTCTGCGCCACGTTTGGCTTTAAATTCTGTAGTAAATACAGTGTCTTAAGTGTATGGTAATTAATTTACCATACAGACATCAAATTGTGTCAGTCTTGGCATAACAAGGGGTAAGAAGCAGCAGGCCTGCGGTTTGGACGATTTATCAATCGAGTGGCTACATTAAACGGATTTCTTAATGAAGTAAGATCTTCCTAAGGATTAGCCCGCCACCTGCAAAGTGCCACCTGTTCGCTTGGGATAACTGGCAAGCGTTAGCACTGGATGACAGAAAAGAAGGGAAAACAGGCAAGGCTCCCTGTGTGTGTAGGAGGGCGGTGGTGGTGGTGGGAGGTGAGGGGTGGGGGGTAATAAAGAAATAATAAAGGCACTTTTTAAAATTGATTGCCTCACTGCCTTTGTAGAGGAAGACCATGCTAATTCTAAAGGGTATCACAGACTGACCTGATTTAGCCAGGCTAATTTCGTAGATGCTTATCAGATGAAGTGCAGCTGTTTCCTTTAATCAACAACAAAAAACAGGTTTTTTTTTTTTTTTTTTTAAAGGAAAACCTCAGGAAATGTGAACTCGTCATGCAATTCAACAGACGTTTCTGATGCCAAGTTAAACTCTTCGGGGGAAAAAAAGTAGTAATTTAAAAATGTAGCTTATTTTTATGCTAACATTCGTGCATTTTTCTAATAAACCTCGCAAAGGACACACAGATCCTAAACAACTGCATAAAACCTCTAGCTAGGTATTACATATTACATGCTAACGTTAATGGTTCTGAGTTTCATTTCCCACACAAAAGCTAGCTGTTAGCCTGGTTATTTAGCAAGTTGTACGAGGTCCTATCTCTGCATGGCCTTGTAAACATTTTCCTTTAGACCATTTCGAAAACTGAAACTTGTCAGTATAGATTAAAATAAGAATCGTCTCACCTCTGGCTTGTATGGCAGGGTCAGTGACAGTGTCACGCTATGATTAGCACGCTATGAACACAATCCAGACCCTTTGTAGTCCTTTGGATAGAAAAGTGAGCATGACAGCCAAGCGTCCTTCTCGTCTGCCAGCAGGGTTGCATGGCACTGGTTTTGGGGATGCTTGCATGCCAAAAAAAGTGCCAAGGACAGGACGTCCAATACCACTCACTGACTTTTCTGGGCTTTTGTCCTTCTGGCACACAGTGGCGTCCTGTCACCAGAGTTCTGTGTCCCAACTGCGAACCCTAATTTGTTATTTTTGGGCATCATTAGTCATGCATATTGTGTCAAATTAGCCTTGGTACAGTAGCAGGGGTTTCCTCCTCCACCTGTTCTCATGTTAATATGGAGTTGGTGTGTAATTGAAATAGAAGTCATAAAAAAGCCTCGAAATGTAAAAAGTGTTCACTCTTAATTGAGTCCATGGATAAACAGGATGTGTTAAAGTGAGATGCAAGCAGATTGCCTGGAATAATTGATTAAGTAGCAAGTGTGTTGCAGTCTGTCCATGGCTACGTCCCAAACCGGTACTCATCAACCACACACGAACAACTCCATGTCCTGCACCTGCTAGTTATGCCTCACTAAGAAACATGGCCTGCACTGACATGATATTTTTGGGTATGCTTTGGTTTTGTAATCATGACCAGATAATAGAGAGCAGTGTGGGCCATCATAAACCCTACAAGCTTGTCCTCTTCTTGTATCGGTCAGGCCTACATGCAACTCTTACTACTTTACTGGTTTATTTCTGCAGTCCTGAGACCTACAAACATTTACTTCTGTCGTCCCGAAGCCTGGAAGCTCCTCCATCATTTATTGCCTTCTGCTGCTTCAATCCCGTGGTCTACAAGCTCCCAACTTGCAGAACCTAACATCCTGAGATTCAAGAACCTTCTCCTGCTGCCACCCTGACATCTACAATCCCCTTGTTTGTCATCCTGAAGCCTATACGCTCCCACTTTTGTCATTGTTCTCTCTGCAAGTCCTCACTCCTCCTGTTTGTAGGTCTCCAAGTTCAAACCCCTCGAATCCTTTGGCAGACAAACTCTTGCTCTTGTAAGGCCTAAAACTCCTACTTATGCCATCCTGAAAACCAAGAAGCTTCTGGTTCTGCCTCACCAAAGCATAAGTTTTACATCTTCCAGGATCTCTAACCCTACAAGGCTTAACTTTCATCATACTCAAAGCCATATGGTCTATGGTAACAAGTCTTGCCCAGCCTTTTTGAGGTTTTCAATCCTGAAAGTTCTTCAGGGTGCCAAGAACCTTCATTGTCTGCTATACCTCGGCCTACAACCTTTCAGTATTGTTGCATGCTGAGGTCCATAAGTCAGACTTCTCCAACCACAAGCTGACACTCCTTTTATTTGGTGGTCCATGTGCTCATATTACAGCCAACCGAAAGCCTACCATTTACGGTTTCTTCAGCACTCAGCCCTAGCAGCTCCTACGTCTGTCTTCCTGAGGTTGACACGTTTTGGCTGCTTCCATCTTGAGAGCCAGGGACCTTCTGGCTATGTCATGCTGAGGCCAACAAAGTCATACTTCTCCCATTGTGAGGCTTAGAAGCTGTCTGTGCGTGAGCCAAAAACTTTCTGTTTTGGACAGTTTAAGGTGTACTTTTGCCATCCTGAGGTGAGATCCATGGCTTCATGAGCCCACATGCTCATGGCTTGCCTTTCTGTGGTCTATAATGTGATATTCCACTGTTTCTAAAGCCTTCTAGCTTCAACTACTGCCATGGAAGTCCATAAAATCCTACAAGTTTCTTCTTCTACTATCCTAATGCCCTGAAGGCCCTGCTCTTTCTATCTAGAAGTCTTTAAATCGCCGTATCCTACCACCCTGGGGCCAACAGTTGAATTTTCTTGCATCATATGACCCAGAATGGGCAGTGTAGTATTGGTTAGCATGTCCGACAGACAGCAAGAAGGTCTTGGGCTTGGTGAGGCAGTTTCTGTGAGAGTATGCATGTTCTCCCCGTACTTGTGTGGGTTTTCTGAGGGTACTCCAGTTTCCTCACACAATCCAAAGGAATGTATTTGAGGCTAACTGGCTGTTCCAGTTGCCCCTAAGTGTGAGTTTGTGTGTGTGAACTGGCGAGCTGTTCAGGGTGAATCCCTGCCTTTACCCTGAGGTGGTTGAGATAGGTTCCAGCCTCCCCGTGACCCTAGTGGGATTAGGAGGTTCGGCGAATGAATAAAAGAATGATCCAGAAGTTCTTCCGAAGGGTCGTCCTTTCGTACGGTATTCTTCTCCCCACATTCAGTGTTGACTTGATGTCTGAAAGTGTGTGAAGGTGTTTACTGACTCTCACAGACGGACAGATTAATAGATAGACAGATTTCTCCTGCAGTAATTCATGTTAAATCCCTCCATCGATCGGCCGGAGCAGCAGAAACATCAGCTAATGATCTGTAAATACGTTTGCTCGTGTCACGAGGGCGAGCCGCTTAATCGCTGCTCCGTCTCGTTAGATTAACGCGTGTAATTCCTCGTTTAAAAACCGGCGAGGCCTGTGATGGGAATACTGGAGAGGAGAAGAGAAGAGAGGTGTGTTCTGTTATAGAGAAGTTTTGGTGCTGAAGTTCGGCACTGTGATCACAGCACTGAAGGATTCTGGGAGATTAAAGTCAGGACAGATTAGCGTGTGATCTGTACGCTAGTATTTTAGCATCAGGGGGGTAAAGGACAAAGACGAGCTGTTTCTCTCTTTCTCTAGTTTTTTCATCTCTTCTTGCTTTTCTCCGTTTCTCTCCTCTCCTTTTTCCTCCAGCATCCTACTCCTTTCTGTTTCTTATTCTATTCACTTATTATTTTCTTCTTCTCGTCTGTTACCACATAGTTCGTTAGCTTTTTTCCTTTCTTTTAATCTTTCTTTTTTTCAGGTCCTCATTCTTTCCCTTCTTCTCATCTCTTTTTTAAATTCTGTCCTCTTCACTCTGTAAACATACTGTTCTTCCTCTTTTCCGTTATTCCACATTTTTTTTATTTCTTTCTTTCCTTTCTTTTCTTTTCCTTCTCCTCTTAATTCCTCCTTTAAACTTCCAGTTCATCTTCCTTTTCTAGTTGCACTTTTCCCAGTTTCTGTCCATCTCCTTCCTTATCATTTGTACTATTTCATTCTCATCTCCTCATATTTTTTATTACACTTTCTTTTCTCATCTTATTTTTGTTTTTCTTTTTTTTACCTTTTTACTTTAATTAATTCTTTCATCAATTGTTTCTCACCTCTTTTTACTTCTTGCATTATCTGTTTTTTCTCCTTTCACTCTTTTGCTCTTTTCTTTATTTTCCACCCTCTCCATTTTCTTTATTCCTCCTATTATTCTCTCTCTCCTGCCTCCCAGGCAATTCTTCTTTTTTCTTTTCTTCAGTGTTTATTTTAGATTTTTCCTTCTCTCTGCTTTGCTGTTCTCTCTTTCTACCCCCTTGTCTTTCTCTTCTCTTTTTATTTATCCTCCCTCACTTCTACCTATTTTTGCTCCTTTTTTTTCTTCCTATTCTCTCATATAGCTCTTCTTTATCCTCCTCCTAATTGCTTTTTAGTTCCTTCTGCTCTTCCACTCATTCTTTCCTCGTTTTCTGTTCCTTTTGGCTTTCTTCTTTCTCTTTCCTTGTTTCTTTTACTGTTCTTTTGTTTTTGCCTTTGATGTTCCTACTCTTTTCTCTCTCTATATATATTTATTTTTCAGAAGATGAATCAGTTTGAAGATATTAACTTATAACTTCAGGCATTGTCAGAAGTTGAGCACACACACACACACACACGCACGCGCGCGTTATGAATCTGTAACAGTGAGAAGGTGACATTCAGCTGGGTGTAATAATTAGCAAAGCACTTGCTTTGATGATTTTAGCACTGAGGAAGTGTGTGTGTGTGTGTGTGTGTGTGTGTGTGTGTGTGTGTGTGTGTGTGCGTATTGACCCTGGAAAAAGTATGACAATATATTCCTATGACATTATATTGCGATAAAGCAACCTAACATCTCTCTCTCTTTCTCTCTCTCTCTGCCTGTCTCTCTGACACACACACACACACACACACACACACACACACACACACACACACACACACAGAGCGCAAAAGAGAGACAAGAGTTTCACTCCGTCATTGGCAGAAAAAACATCATATGAGCTATACTTTAACCGCCGGGGTTTAATTGTATGTAGCTGTAGGGTTTATGAGGCACAAAGAGGTGTGTGTGTGTGTGTGTGTGTACTTCCACACACACACACACACACACACACACACAGAGTCACCCTGTTGAGAATTATTTTTACGTGAGCGTCTAAGTGATTATACCATGCATTAGACCCGTGTGTGTGTGTGTGTGTGCGTGACCTCCATGCTGGCTGTGTGTCCTCTAGCCTGACAGGATTCTCCTCCAATTCCTGGCATGAGCTCTGTGGTCTTCAGCCCCAGATGGGCGCCACGCACACACACGCACACACACACGCACACACACACACACATGCACAACCAATTCAGAAGTGAAGTGAGGGACAGATGAAGATCAAAAACAATAATTGGAGAACAGAGAAAATTTAAATAAATACAGATGGATGAATGGATGGATAGATGGATGGACAGATAGACCAATGGATAGATAGGCAGATAGATAGATACACAGATGGATAGATGGATAGACGGGTAGATGGATGGATAGATATAAAGCCCGATAATTGGATAAATAGATAGACAGATGGATAGATTTATAGAATAATGGATAGATAGATGGATAGATAGACTGATGGATAGATTGGTGGATGGATGGATGAATAGATAGATAGATTGATGGATGGATGGATGGATAGATAGATGGATAGATAGATAGATGGATGGATGAATAGATACAAGGATAGATGGACAGATGGATGGATAGATAGATAGATGGATGGATAATAGACAGATGGATAGACAGACAGATGGATAGATGGATGATTGGATAGATACAAGGATAAATGGACAGATGGATGGATAGATGGATAGATTGATAGATAGATGGATGGATAATAGACAGATGGATAGACAGACAGATAGATGGATGAATGGATAGATACAAGGATAGATGGACAGATGGATGGATAGATGGATAGATAGATGGATGGATAGATAATAGACTGATGGATGGAGAGATAGATAGATGGATGGATTGATAGATACAAGGATATAATTACATCATCTAATCTAATATTGTCATTAATGTACTATAATTATTGATTTACAGTGAAGTGAAAAAATTAATTTTCAGCTGGAAATTTATTAAAATTTTTACCCTAAAAATAAAAATGAAAAATGAATCCCCCAGCAATGCTTAGTTCACTCCATGCTAATAAAAAAGTGGGATTGAAAATATTGTTTTGCGAGGACGTGTCCGGCAACGGTGGGGACAGTAGTGACAGTATAACAGTATAACTACTACATGTATGAACAAATTTATTATTATATACTGTGTTACTACCGAAGGATGAAGACAAAGGCGAATATAATACAGTGTATTAAAAGGTAATTTTATTCATAACTAATAAAATCTTCACTCATCATTAACAGTCTTTTGTCTTGAAGAACTGAACAGAGATAGCAAGTGAACAGAGAACTCAGTGTCATCTGAAACTACTGGAATGATTTGACAAACAGTAAGCAGCATGAAGATATGGATTGTTTCAAAGTTTCTCAGCCTGAATCATTACCAAAAAAAAGTACCTGCAACGGATTTGGACGTGTGAATGCACAGTGCAGGCTAGAGAAAGAAACACTTTCATTTTAGACTAAAACAAACAGCCACGACGCGCAATCTGATAAACCCCGAGTGAACTGGTGTTACCCACAAAACAGGGATGGAAAAGTATTCAAAAATCCAGCTACTTGCAGAGTTTTAGGGGATCAGCCCCATGTTCCTCAGACCCAATGTTTCCCAGACCTGATGTTCCCCAGACCTGATGTTCCCCAGTCCCTATGTTCCTCAGACCCAATGTTCCCCAGACCTGATGTTCCCCAGACCTGATGTTCCCCAGACCTGATGTTCCCCAGTCCCTATGTTCCTCAGACCCAATGTTTCCCAGACCCGATGTTCCCCAGACCTGATGTTCCCCTCTCCCTATGTTCCCCATATCCGATGTTCCCCAGTCCCTATGTTCCTCAGACCCAATGTTTCCCATACCCGATGTTCCCCAGACCTGATGTTCCCCTCTCGCTATGTTTCCCACTCCCTATGTTCCTCAGACCCAATGTTTCCCAGACCCGATGTTCCCCAGACCTGATGTTCCCCTCTCGCTATGTTCCCCACTCCCTATGTTCCTCAGACCCAATGTTTCCCAGACCCGATGTTCCCCAGACCTGATGCTCCCCTCTCGCTATGTTCCCCTCTCCCTATGTTCCCCGTATCCGATGTTCCCCACTCCCTATGTTCCCCAGACCTGATGTTCCTCAGACCCAATGTTTCCCATACCCGATGTTCCCCAGACCTGATGTCCCTCTCTCGCTATGTTCCCCACTCCCTATGTTCCTCAGACCCAATGTTTCCTAGACCCGATGTTCCCCAGACCTGATGCTCCCCTCTCGCTATGTTCCCCTCTCGCTATGTTCCCCATATCCAATGTTCCCCACTCCCTATGTTCCCCAGACCTGTTGTTCTCCTCTCACGATGTTCCCCAGACCTGATGTTCCCCAGACCTGATGTTCCCCAGACCTGATGTTCCCCTCTCGCTATGTTCCCCACTCCCTATGTTCCTCAGACCCGATGTTCCCCAGACCTGATGCTCCCCTCTCGCTATGTTCCCCTCTCACGATGTTCCCCATATCCGATGTTCCCCACTCCCGATGTTCCTCAGACCTGATGTTCTCCTCTCCCTATGTTCCCCAGACCTGATGTTCCCCAGACCTGATGTTCCCCTCTTCCGATGTTCCCCACTCCCTATGTACCTCAGACCCAATGATTCCCAGACCCCATGTTCCCCACTCCCTATGTTCCTCAGACCTGATGTTCTCCTCTCCCTATGTTCCCCAGACCTGATGTTCCCCTCTCGCTATGTTCCCCTCTTCCGATGTTCCCCACTCCCTATGTGCCTCAGACCCAATGATTCCCAGACCCTATGTTCCCCACTCCCTATGTTCCCCAGACCCGATGTTCTCCTCTCCCTATGTTCCCCAGTCTCTGTTTCCCTGTCTCTATGTTACCCAGACCCAATGTTCCCCTCTCCCTATGTTCCCCTCTCCCAATGGTCCTCTCTCCCTATGTTCCCCACTCCCCCTATGTTTCCCACTCCCTATGTTCCCCAGACCTGCTGTTCCACACTCCCTATGTTACCCTCCCCCTATGTTTCCCACTCCCTATGTTCCCCAGACCTGCTGTTCCACACTACCTATGTTACCCTCCCCCTATGTTTCCCACTCCCTATGTTCCCCAGACCTGCTGTTCCACACTCCCTATGTTACTCCCTATGTTCCCCAGTCCCTGTGTTCCAAAGTGCCAATGCTCCCCAGTATACTGTTCCTCACTACCTATGTTCCCTATGTTTCAATTTCTTCTTCTTGAAGATGTTTAATTTCTAAGGAAAAATGGAGGAACACCAGGTATATACCAGGCCTAGACCTGATCCACACACCCTCAAAGAAATTTGAAGGTGGTGACTGACCCTCGGGCCCGGCCTATGTAAGAGTGGCCTTTATTGGATTCTTTCATGTTAAACAGAACAGCATAGTAGGAACCTGGCATGGGAGTAAAAACTGTACTCTGCAGTGTACAGTAGACATGTGTCTTAACAGCTGATCTGGTATCGGACACATCAGCTGTCTGAGCTGTTTTGTTACCATAGTAACCTTGTTCCTGTAATTTAGCGGCCCTCCAAGCTTTCCACGGTATATATTCATGCCGTTTCTGGTCAATCTCTGAAACCCTTGTCTTGGGGGGTACTAGCGAATGCCCGCCGAACTGATTTGAAGGCATTATTTGAATAAATGTTGAATCCTGGCCTAAGAAGACAATCAGTCATCATTAAAGTTTGAAAATGGCGCCTACATCCTGGTATTTCCTAGAAAAATGATAAAAATTACTTGATCAAGATCAATAAATAAAGGATATAGAATGCACATAAAGTGATAGATAATATTGTTTTCTGTAAGTAACTGAGCAAAACTCTCACTTAAAATCACAGGGAGATGACACATGACATTTTTGCACCAATAGTCAATAACATTCCCCCAGGAAGGATCACTTATATACGCTTGGTAATGCAAATAAATATAAAGATCACAAATAATGAAATACATATGCGACGTCTCTTTTTAGAAAATGTCCTCACTGTAAGTCTGTACATTTTTCTGAAAACGGCCCACAATCACACTGAGAATCCCTATTAAGTTTAACTGCTAGACCCAACACTCCAGTAACATCCAATATAAACTACAAATAAATTAGGATCAAATATTTCTGGAGCATAAAAATAATTTCTCTGTGAAATCAGTGATTTAAATACAAAAAGAAGAAGAAGAAGAAGAAAATAAAAGAACAGGTGAGAAAAATTTGTTCGAATTGTTGGTTTCTCATAAACGCGTTCACTGTTTTTATTGATGAATTTTTCGAAAAGTAACCGTGAAGCGAATTTCCAGAAATGTCCATGGACAGGAAAGAAAGCTTTATTGCGGGCATGTTCCAAACCACACACCCTGTTCCCTGTACCCTACAGGCCACATAAACCTGAGTGGACTCTATAAGCCATATGGACATGATCACGGGCGTAAATCGTACTGATGTGCAGGAACTCTGCTGTCTCCACAGGACATTCTCTTTCTCTCTCTCTCTCTCTCTCTCTCTTTGATCTGATGGTAATGGAAATCCAGATGTAAGAGAGAGTGACAGCTTTTATATGAGCCGCTTCAGGCCACCGTGTTGATTATTCCCTCACAATAAAACCGGATTAGAGCTCTTTTATTGTCCGAGTCGGAGAGCCGAATTGCTTTTTCAATCAAGCGCTACAGAGGAACCGGTGTTCACGAGCAAGCGGTCGGCGCTAACAACTTGTTTACTAGTCGGGCTCTGCTGGAAATCAAACTAACCAGGAAGACCGAGAGAGGCAACGAAGGAACCTTCCACAAATCGCACTGCGTGAATATGCAAATCGAAGGAGGAGTTTCGCCTGACTTTAAAGGGGTTCCCGTTATTTGTAAACTCACGCTGCTGCTTTTACACAAGTCTCTTATAGGTTGCAAGTTGTGGGTGTGGCTTATTCAACAGCATGTTTAGCTGTGATTGTAGCTATGCAAAGCTACGTAGTTCAAAGCAAACAAAGAAGAAATCAGTGTTAAATTTGGCGGTTTGATTTTAAGCAAATGTTATGCCTGAAAAACGTAATTGTGAAGCCAGCTTACTGTCCTCGCTACACACACGCTGCTGCTTTCATTTCAAGCTTTCTTTTCTTCGTAACAGCTATAAATTATTATAGAAATTAAATAATACCTTCATCAGAAAGTTGTACACATCTGGACAAGGTGGAACCATGGTTATGAGTTTTGCTTGCGTTTTTGCGAAAGAAATTGCAGGTAGAAAGGTAAAAGCTTTCAATAGAAGGGATCGCTTTGCCTATTTACGGATTTGTTGATTTACGGCATCATTAAAATCCTATATAGAAATAAGTATGACATTTCGGAATTGCAAAACACTGTGTAAGTGATCCTGTTGGTCCAAAGTATTAGCCCACTCTAAATTTCTTTATACAATCGATGTTTTGAGTGAAAATACAAATTGCTTTATTTAGAAACTCGGACGCCAAATTCTTTTAAATTTGTTGCTAATCAAAAAAACCCAACAGATTTGAAACACTAAGCCATGGTGAAATAAACATATCCACATACATATAACGTTCATTAAAAACTCTAAAACCTTGTCAAGTGGCTCGATTGGAAATGATAGTGGGGTGTCAGATTGCAATATGATTGACAGTTGTCACCATGGCAACAGTGACAACTATTACATTACCATTATAGGCAAATAATAATAAATAATTTCCATCTTAGAACTGAGGAAAATATAACCAGCCTTCTTTATGTTGCACTTAAAAGTTCATTTAGCACAAATGCTAAGCTAATGAATTGGCACCTAAACAACAAGGTGGGTTAAACATAGCTCAATGGCTAATTGACTGTATCTAAAGTGCACCATAGGTTAGCTAGCTGTTTTCAGGAATACATAAATGAAACATATCCATGCAGATGCTATCTGGTTAGCAAGCTTTTTCCGTGCTAATTGATATGTCAATTTGCAGTTAACCAATCAGTTAGCTATAGTTAGCTTACGTCAGCTGCAACCATAAACATACTAGCGCACGTCTTCAAAATATAGCAACGTAAATAAGTTTTCAGAAATGTCTGACAGACGCATTATGTTTGATATTTTGATGTATTTCACTTTATAGTATCTTTAATTTAATTTACAAATTAGCGATGATAATAGTGATGAGTGTGGGTTGATGAAGTAAGTGCTAACGCTAACACAAACCTTCATGGCATGAAATTTTGTTCAGTCCTTCGATTTAATTTAGCATTCCTTACACACACACACACACACACACACACACACACACACACACACACACACACACACACACGCAGAAACATGTGGAAGAAGGAAAAAAGGAATTTAAATTCATCAGCTGGCCCCACGAGTGCATTTCTGAGGTAATATTTTCATCGGTGGCACAAACCTACACGTGTTGAAGTTTCTATTTTAGCTGCCGCTCGTGTCGGTGAGAACCTATTACAGGACATCGCTCTTCTCTTCGGAGGGAATGAAAAAAAAAATCCATCACATCCTTCCATCGGAAAATGGAATACAGAAACAAATCATGGCTGGAATTGAAAAGTCGTCGCTACCTGTTCGGCGCTAATAAGTACGCAGTGCGAGTCTTAAGCACAAGCAGAGTGTCCTTACAGTACGATCGCCTCTGACATCTGCTTCCCTCTTCCATTTCCCGCTTTTCGCCCAGCTCTGGTTCTCATTTCCAGTGTTTTCTCCTTTCCTGACAGGATAGGTGTGTGTGTGTATATGTGTGTATGTATATATGTGTGTGTGTGTATATATATATATATATATATATATAAACATTGACCTGAATTTTAAACAAGCATCATAAATTCTATTATTTTTTTCATTAGCTTGCTATTAAAAAAGCAAATTCATACCCTAATGTAACTGACTCATGTAATAGGTGCAAACAATCACCAGCTGATCATTCCCATATGTTTTGTTTCTGTCC
>JAOUQZ010000044.1:182156-196558 GCA_028564935.1 Neosilurus hyrtlii | reverse complement strand
CCCATTTTTCCTGAGGAGAAGAATCTGCCTAATAATTATGCACACCTTGATATAGGGTGTTGATCTCCTTAGGCCACGCCCTCCCTCATTACACAAATACACATCACCTGATATGCATTAAATCCAATAAGCATTCAAGTTTATACAGCTTGAAAATTATGGATAAAATGATATGGTCAAAGTAATCACTTGTGCATAATAATAACTGTGCACACAGTGTATATATGAGTATGGTTATATGTATGTATGTACATGTTTATGTGTGTATATGTATTTATATATGTGACCCAGTCTGGCAAAATGAGTCAAAAATTCTAAATTGAGTTAGCCATACCATTTTAAAGCTTAGAGTCTCTAACTTAATTTTGAATTTATGACTTATTTTGCCAGACTGGGTCACATGTGTGTGTGTGTGTGTGTGTGTGTGTGTGTGTGTGTGTGTGTATTGTCTTTTTAAAATTTCTTTTATATATATATATATAAAAAATTGTTTGTTTTGTTTAGTCTTGTTTTTCCCCTTTCTATCTCTGTGACTGTGTATTCTTTTCTTTGATGGATGTTATGATATGTTTGTGATGTGTCTCTTTGTTCTGGTTATTATTTAACAAAACCTTGATTAATGTCAGCTCTATTTTTCTGCAAAATCTGCAGGAAATTTAATGTTGTATTTATGTACAAATGTAGCAGTTTGTCTGGTGATAGTTTGGTTTAAAGGGTTGTTGCTTTATATCCATAGTGTTTCTGTCTCCTTTTTTTTTTCTTTTTACTTTCCATTTTGCTTCGGTTTGCTGTCTTCTTTCTTTTTCTGTCCCCTCCAGTCAAGTCCAGCAAGATTCCATAGATTCCATAACACAAATCAACAGTAAATAAATAAATGAATCAGATTATTAAGAGGAGCCTTATACCCATAAACCTCCTCTTGGAAAAGCAAATTTGTTCAGCACAACACAGCAACCAGACTGACATTCGGCTCACTATGATGCTGGACAGGACAGATTTTTAAAAAATAATAATAATTTAAAAAAATTCTTACCAGTGGTTTGTTGACGTAAACCCTCTATATTTACATTCCTGAAGTTGTCTTTTTATTGTAGGCTTTCACAATCACAATCCTCCATCCTGAAGAGTCTTGATTTGACTGGATGTTACAAAAGTGTTTTTTTTTTCACCAAACAAAGAATTCTACAGTCATTCACTTTAGTTGTCATGTTCTTCCAGGTCTTTTGGCATTGTACCAAATTGTTGCTTCGGCTGATTTAACGTTATTGGTCTCTTTTGATAGAACTTTTTCATGAACAACTGCCAGATACAGGTTGAACACATGGATTTTTATCTCCTTAATTTGTCCTGAAATAATGAAAAACAGGCCTGAACTGGTCATGAAACTGCTTGAGTCAATAGTTCTGTTAGTTTTGAACCAGTAAAAATTGGGAACTCTGTATAAACATTGCTGTAATTCCTAAAAAATTACTGCAGACTTTTTGCTTAACCGCTTAGACAGCTGAAAGTTAACTGCTACAGATTTCTAATCCATTGTGGTGGTGTAAAGAGGCAACATTACAAATAATGTGACACTGTTCAGATACTTATGGACCTAACTGTAAGTTTTCCTCACATTCTCAAACTTAGACAAAGCAGGATTTTCATTTTTTTTGCTCTTGTACACTCTTAAGTAGCACATTCTTTAACAGACTTTTTAGTCACAGGTAATTTACCACAAACCGTCATCTTCATTTATTTTTTGTCAACATGAATCACCCATTTCATTCCTTCCTCTTGTGACTTTTAAAAGCTCGGCTGGAGTCTTAAATGAGTTTCAAAAGGGCAATAAAAAAAACCCAGCAGTTTCCACCAGAAACCCCAGAGATGGAGATCCTGACATCATTTGGATGTGAAAATAATTACCATTAACCACAGTTTTCTCTTAATCTTTTAAAGAGTACCAGTGAAGGAGGACAGCCTTCATCCGACACATCTTTTTCCTCATCTCACAGAGTTCCACTGCAACAGCTCAGCAAGCTAAACCAGGAACTTAAGTCAGAGCTGGAAGCTCAACGACGGAAACATGATCTGGCTAATCAGCAAGTCAGCAACCTGAGACGGAGCTACAGTGAGGCACAGGATATGATTGGGCATCATGAGGTTGAAATTGAGGCGCTGCAGGCAAAGCTTGGTTCTGCAATGGCTGAAATCTTAGCAAGTGAGCAGGCAGTGGCTCGCATGCGCAGTGAGCTGAAGCTTGAACAGAGTCGTTGCCATGAGCATGAAGAGGAGTGGAGTCGCAATGAAAACACATTAAGAGCACAATTGCGTGACAGCGAGGAACGCCTCCGGGATGTGGAGGCAAATTTGTTAGAAAAGACACAGGCATTGAGACTATTGGAGAGACAACAGGCCTTGCAACGGGACCAACACAAGGAGGTGCAGAGGTTGCAGGAGAAGCTAACTGAGGTTACTCGATGTCTTATTGCAACAGAGGAGGCACAGGCTTTAAGGGAGGAGCGGGAGAGGAAAGAATACCGATGCCTGGAGGAAAAGCATGAGCGTGAGAGGCAAGGATTGAGTCGTAGGCTGGCAGAGTCTGAGGAAAAGAGACGTGAGGCTGAGGAGCAACTCCAGGATTCTCGGGACCAAGTTGAAACTCTCCTGAGAGGAGGTAGGGGGGAGCAGGTGGAATCTGAGGTAAGGGAGGAGATGGTACGTCTGCAGCAGTCTCTGAATGAGCAGACAGATGCTATCGAAAACCTTCAAAAGACTGTGAGGAGGCTGGAGGAGGAGAGAGATCACCTAACATGTCGTTGCCAGGAATTGGTTAATCAGATTGCAGAGGCAGACAGGGAGGTAGGAAAACTACAGGCACAGCTAAAGACAGAAGAGACAGACTACTTTTCTTTGGAAAGCTCATATGAGCGAGTTTCAGAAGAATTTACAAGAATTAGTCGTGTTCTGCAAGAGAAGGAGGAGGAGGTCCAACAAACAAAGGAGACATATGAAAAGTTGGTGAAACAAAAAGACCAGGATTTGAATGAAGCCCTTGTCAAGATGGCTGCTCTGGGAAGCAGCCTGGAGGAAACGGAACAGCGCCTCAAGGCAAAGCATGATCTTCTTAGTCAGATTGGGCATAGACAGATGGAGCAAGAGTTGCAAGAAAAGCTGGCTGTAGCAGAGGGCCGAATATCTGAACTGGAGGAGCATCTCAATGCATTGCGTTTGGGGTATACAAACCTTAGAATGGAAAGATGCTGTTCTCAAGAGGATGCCCTTGCTGTAATAGAAAAACAAGCAGAGCATAATATGTCCTTTTCTACCACTTCCACTTTGACTCTTGCAAGAAGCAGCTCAGAGACTGAAGTATCCTTTGCCAAGCGGCAACGGATCCGCTTTTCCAACATTCAGTGCCAAAAATACCACCAGTCACAAAGAATTGACAGGGCTCTGACAAGTGACACATACCCAGATTTTACTCAAGAGGAGAGGCAGGACATTGTGCCAGAAAGCCTAAACCTTACTGATGACACCATTCAGGATTTGTCCGATGATACCAGCTTAGTAAGTGACACCACATTCCAGTGTTGCAGTGATACAGAAAAATTTTTGTCCATCATCCATGCACTAGAGTCAAAGCTCCAGGCCACAGAGGAGAAGCTTAGAAACATCACATCAAAGATGGACAATGAGGAAAATCAGGCTGGAAGCAGAGTTTCAAAGGAAGCATGCTGTGATCATACCTTTGTTGAAACAGACGGGGATGAAACAGATGGTAAATCTCATTCCCGCTTGGATAATATTGTACAGAATACTGTCAACAATGAAGACTACAAGAGAGCGCTGGCTTTTGTAGAGTCCAGTCGAGTTAGGGTTAGGGAGATTCTTAGTGGTCAGAATCAAGAAGGAAGTGCACAAGGTCAAATTCACACCTTAGCAGAGATTGAGAAAGACTTGGTCAATGCAGCTTTGCACATTACGCAAGTTGCCACACGAAATGAAGTTTCTTTTATGTGTCCAAGTGAGCCCCAGACACATATGGATAAAAGTGCAATAAAGATGCTTTCTGAAATGTTATCATTTGAAGGGACTGTTTTGGAAGAAATGGCAAAGTCTCTTCAGGATCCAAAATCAGAACTAATGCAACGTCTTAGCGAGATAAATAAAAAATCCCAACAGGTTAAGACTAGCCACCAGGACCACCTTTCTGGAATTTACACTGACATTCTGACAAGGAAACTAAAACTGCAGAATATGCTGATAAATGAGCTGAATAAAAATGAGCTTCACGAACCACAGACCCTTAGTGACAAATCAGAAAATTTGCAGCCACCTACTAATAGTGTTTTTGGTCAGAATTCAATTCTCAATGCTTGTATCAATGCTGAACTTGCATACTCCCTTCAGAACTTAAAGCACTCTTACCAAGACAAGTTTGAAGAAATTCAGAGAGACTTGGTCAAGGTAAAACAGATCTTACAGCAAAGGGATCTAGTTGCAAGTGAAGCAGCTATGGCTCTTAACACCGAAGGCATCTCCCAAGATGGTGATAAGCTTAATGCTGATTCCCTTTCTGACATTCTCCCTCCTGAACTTGCCTCTTACGCACAGCAGATTGAGAGGGAAGAAGCTCACACTCTTGCTCAAGAAATAATAGAAAGTCATTTAGCTGGAATGATGCAGTCATGTGTTAGAGAATCAGTGGCATCACTGGATACTGCACAAGACAGTCTCATTACTGAGCTAAAGAGACAAGCAAAGGTTCTTCAGCATCTGTCTCAGCAGTTGGAGAAGGCATGTGAGGAAGATAACAGCTCTGTTCTTTGTGGACTTGCAGATCAAATCCAAGAAGTTTTAGCACTCAAGTACCCCAGAGTCCTGGTTTGCAACTCTCTCAGCATGCATGAGGCTTTGATACAAGTACAGATAGCCTATGTTGCTTGTCGACTACGAGCTGACCATGAGAGAGAACTATCAATTTTCAAAGAAACCAGCCACAATATGGCCACTTTGGTCCAGGACCATGCCCAACATGTAGCCGAAATTCAACAGCGCTTCCAAAGTAGCCTGGAAGAGGAACGGATTCAATACTTGAAGACAATAAACTCCATTCAGGAGGAAAACGAGACTCTACGGGATGAGGCAACCAAGCATCTCAGAGAATTACGCGAGCAGCAGGAGCAGATTGTATGGATGGAGGGGGCTTTCCAGAGAGAAATGCAGGAGATTAAGCAAAAACATGCAGAAGTATTGGGTCAGGCAGCACAGGAACGAGTGACTAAAGAGCAAGTATTAATTGAGTGTGCTGAAAACACCCAACAGAAACTTGAGGCCTTGCTGCTAGAAGCTGAGGGAGCAGAGCTGAGGTACAAGGAGCACATATGCAAGATGGAGCAAGAGCTCCATGGTAAAGTTCAAGAACTGGAAAATGTGCACCAGGAAGAGATTCAGAAACTACATACCCGGTATAGTCAGACTATTCGTACTCTCGGAGAGAGATTAGAGACTATAGCAGATGATACACATCGTCCATCCACAACAGAGGCACAAGGTGCAGGTCATTTGGAGGAGGGGATGGGGCATGAACAAGAGGTGAGCAGGGACTCGATGTCTCTGCTGAGAAGCCGTGTGCAGGAGCTGGAGCTACAGATGATGAACATGCGTGATGAACTGGAGAACAAACCACCAAATGGAGACATGGCCAGTCTGCGAGAAAAGTACCAGAAAGACTTCGACAGTCTTAAGGTTCAGAATATGAATTTCAAACATATTAAACAAGTTGAATATATGTAGGCTGTTACATCATCATGGACCAGTGGTCAGTAAAGTAGCTGATTTAATGAGATGAATGTTCTCACTCACACTTCTCATTCATTCGTTGAAACGTTTAGTCCTATTAGGGTCATGGGGAGGCTGGGTCGGCCAACTCTGGGCAAAGGTGGGGTGCACCCTGAACAGCTTGCCAGAGCGTTGCAGGGCCAACACACACACAACCAATCACACCTGGGGCAATTTGGAACAGCCAGTTAATCTTATGTGCATAGCTTTGGACTGTGGGATGAAACCAGAGTACCCAGAGGAAACCCACACAAGCACGGGGAGAACCCACACAGAAGTGCTCTCGCCGAGCACGGGACTTGAACCCAGGACCTTCTTTCTGTGAGGCGGACATGCTACCCACTACACCACCGGTTTCCTAAAGAATTCCAGTGATTCAAAGACTCATATGGACAATTGTTCATGTAAATAATAAGACTAATAAGCAGCAGATCGATGGCGTGGTCCAGGTGGAGAAGGGAACCCAATTGAAATCATTTTAAAGTTGGACAGACCTCGATTAATGATTGATCCTAATTTCATATAGATTAATACTTTTCTTTTAATAATGTGGACATATTTGAATCTTTTGCTCATCGGAAGTCCATGAACATTTAGTGTGGGCAATATTAAATATATATATACACTATCATATATTAATTGATATGCTAAATGTATACAAAAAGGTTTGTGTATAAGATATAAAATGCTATAATAAAGTTATATAATTTCCCTCACCTCTGAACATGGAACAAACTAACATGCTGATTTGTCTTCTACTACTACTCTAAGTAATAATAACAGCAACAGCAATACTACTACCAATAATAATAATAATAATAGGGTTGGTGTACAGATTGTTAATATCAAATAGCTAAGTACAGAAATAACAATAAGGCTTATTTTCAATTATTAATTTTCTGATCCGCCAACTACAGTCATGGGGAGGCAGGGTGTACTCCTCTGACTCTGGGCGAAGGCTGGGTACCCCTGAACAGAATCAGCCCATCAGACTCACCACTAGGGGCAATTTATAACAGCCAATTATCCTAATCTGCATCATTTTCGACTGTGGGAAGAAACCAGATTACCTGAAGGAAACCCACACAATGAGAGAAAATGCAAACTCCACGCAGAAACACCCTCAACAAGCTGGGGACTCAAACAAAGGACCTTCTTGCTGTATGGTGGACGTGCTAACCACTATGATCAGACTAATATTGCAAACTGCGAAAGTGGAGCCTTACTTTGAATAAAACAATTATAGACTAAATTCCACTACACATCGCCTTTTCAGTCAGAAAGTTTCTATATAATTTGATAAATTGCACAGAAATGAAGAATTCACACTTCTGAAATGTGTTAATAACAGCCAATTTAGAACAGAGTTAGCCATTTCCAGCAACTTGTAATTATTAAGTAAAGTTGCACTCAATATTTATGTCCTTATTATTGATTAAGCAACAGTTTGACAAATTCCACTGAATCATGTCCTAATAAAGAACCTGTATAAGACAGCTGTTCTTATCCCATGGTGCCTAATCCCGAATAAACCTTAGAAACACTAATGATAATAATAATGATAATTATAATAATAATTATAATAGTGATAATGATGATGATGATGATGATGATGATGATATTAATGATATTGATAATAATTATAATAGTAATAATAATAATGAAAATAATAATAATAATGATAATTATAAAAGTGATAATAATGATGATAATAATAATAATTATGATGATAATAATAATCATATAATAACAATAATGATAATGATGATATAATAATAATAATGATAATAGTGATAATAATAATAGTAATAATAATGATGATGATGATAATGATGATGATGATGATGATAATAATGATGATGATGATGATGATAATAATATTCTGCATGTTCAATAGCATGAGCATATAATAGTGTGTGTGCTTGTTAGGAAACATGTGAGCGTGGGTTTGCTGCAATGGAGGAAACTCATCAGAAGGTGATCGAAGATCTTCAGCGTCAGCATCAGCGTGAGATTAACAAACTGCTGGAGGAGAGAGAGAGATTACTGGAGGAGGAGACCAATGCCACCATAGCTGGTAATCATTAACATCTGAACAACTTCCAACTGCAGTAAGAACACAACAGGCTGTGCATATTCAGGAACATAATCAACAGTGAAGTCATTTACTTCTTTTCTGCTATAGAATCCTGACACTTAGTACTTTTTATTTATTAAAGAACATCACATCAGACTTTTTACCCCTCAGCCATCAGACTCTTGGTGTTTTGTTATTGCCTGCGTTCGCATTGTTGCTCCTGTCACTGGTGTGAATGCTGAAAGCATTTAAATCTATGTACTGCTACGGAAAAATTCTTTATTAATATTATTATTATTATTATTATTATTCCGTCGTGTTTTTTGGCACTAGAAACGTCATTCAAACATCAAAACTTTTAGCTCAATTAGGACATTCCAGCATCTATTTTTTTCATTCCTAAAATTTAAACTTTTCAAAATATTTAACGTTTTTCAGGAATTTTTTCCCATTAAAATGCATTGACGGAATGTTAAAAATTTTCACATTTTCACACTTTTTCACACATTTTCAACTCTTCACCATTCATTCATACTTTCAGCTATTAAAACCATTCAAACATCAAAATGTTCCACATCTTCCAGGAATTCAGGATATCATTCAACGTTTCAAATCCCATTCAAACTTTTCAAAATTGAAGTTTCAATCAAGCGTTTAGCCGACGCACGGAGAACGTCGTTTCCGCTTCCTTTTTCTTGTAACAGCAGCACGGCGGTCGGTGGATAACAGCCTGGTAGCAGTCTCCTTTGTTTTTATGCTCGATGTCCATGTCTTTCATGATGATATGAACACCATGGCATTTGTAGATGATAGAAAGTACTGGGATAGCGAGCGCAAAAAAGGCGACGGACTGTTATCCGCCGTACTGCTGTTAAAAGAAAAGGCGACCCTATAACTGGTCCGGGTTACCGGGGACTGTTATTAGCGATGGTGTCGCTATGTGACTGCAGACTACATCAGACTGCATTCAGTTTCTTACTTATCTTTTATCCTGCTGCGTGCGCATCACTTTAATTTATTTTATCAGAGAGAGAGAGAGAGAGAATATAATAAATTTATTTATTTGTGTATAATGTCCCGCTGGGTAGCAACTTAATAACACTTTTATTTTGAAGTGTTGTGAACGCAGCGCGTTGGGCTGAATGTCCGCGTGAGCCCAACAGAAACGAATCAGCCAGCCAGGCACGGAAGAAAACTCTCCATGGCAACGCTGCTGTAACATTCACTCAATGAGAAATGTTTCTATGCTTGCATCAAACCCGGCCGATGTCCCGCCCACGAGAGCCATATGCCCCACTGTGATTGGTAGCTTTGTTCACATATCAAACTCGCAGGCCGCACTAACATTAAACTTTCATATTAAGGCGGGGGCCACAAAATATCGACCTGCGGGCCACGAGTTTGAGACCCTTGCTCTACAGGATCCTGGAGGGGGAATGGGAGTTTGCCCAATTTGTCCCAATGTGCTTTGTGGATCTAGAGAAGGCTTTCGACTGTGTCTTGTGGGGTGTACTCCAGGAGTACAGCATACCGGACCCAGATCAAACTAGAAATGAGCTCATTTTTTGCTCTTAGTTTAAACATTTCTTAGGTTATTTGAGTTCTAATCTTTCTTTCTTAATTTGATGCAAAAAATCTCAACTGACTCTGGGTGAAGGTGGCGTACATCGTGAACAGCTCGCCACAGGGCCAACATAAACTCACAATCATTCACACTCACACTCAGACCTAGGGGCAATTTGGAACAGCCAGTTAGCCTACTGAACATGTTTGGTCTGTGGGAGGAAACTAGAGCACCTGGCGGAAACACACAAACACGGCATAACATGCAAACTTCATGCAGAAATACCCAAGCCTGGGACTTGAACCCAAGACGTGGTAACCACTGTACCACCATGTGTGAATTTTTTCAGTGCACTTCCTCCTGCTCTTCTAGGGAAATATAGAGGCGTTACCACACCACCCCAGACATATAATCTCTCTAGCATGTTCAAAATTCAAACATTCAAATTTATTTGTCATGTATAAAATCATACATCGTACAATATGTAGTGAAATGCTTATTATGACTGTCCCATATTTGAAGAATGAAAACTATCAATATCAAGAAGAAAAAGAAAAACAATAACTATTAGAAGGACAAACCAATAGTTAAAGGTCAAATATAAGAAATATAGAATGTAATATATAAAATGTAAAATATAAAATAAAAATGTAGTAACGTATTTTATGAGTAATACATATGTAAGGTGTCGGTGGCGTGTGCACTCAAGATGTCCAGTGGGTTGTTGTGTGTGCAGAGTAGTGCAGAGTGTACAGAGAGTGCAAATTGTGTACAAAAATCAGCTGAAGTAGAATGTAATGATCATCTGTAGGGTAGAGTCTACAAAGTCCAGGTACCAGTGTTCTGGTTGAGGGCCTGAATAGCCTGCGGGAAGAAGCTCCTCCTCATTCGCTCAGTGTTTGCTTTCAATCTAATTCCCATTTCCGCTGTCCAGATGACTTAGGGCTGTATGATAGAGGTCCATCCATTGTAAGATGCAGTCTTGTACCCATTGATGTTTCCACTGGCGAGCCCCATGTTATACATAGCGGAGCGGGATTGCAGAGCAACGCAGATGGATTTATCCACCCACGGCTTCTGATTAGGAAAAGTTCTGATGGTGGTCTTCTGAACCGTGGTGTCCACCAGTTTCCCGATGAATCCCACAACCGCTTCCGTAAACATGTTGACGTCATCAGAGCTGCGCCGGAACATGTCCCAGTCTGCGTCATCCAGAGCGTAGCCAGAATCTAAGATTCACATAAAGTCTTGTGTCAATAGGTTATGGAAGGAACATTGACTGTAAATTATTGTTTTTTGGCTGTAGCTTCTCTTCACCATGACCAACTGGTACAGCATCTGCATTACCTGATCTCCTTCTTCGTCATTTCCTGATTTGTGAGCAAAACCCCAAGACACTTGAACTCCTCCACTTCAAGCAACAATTCATCCCCAACCCCTAGTGGCCAGTCCTTCCTTTAGCCATGGTCTGGCATAGCCAGGCTTACTTTCTCCATGATAATATACATTATACAGGTTGAAATATCCAAATCTGTTCCTATCTTTCTTTCAGGAACTTTGTTTTTATACAATTTCTTATGCATTTGTTGACAAACTTAAACAGTATATCTTAATTGTACATTTAGAAATTCCTGCTTTTTATTTTTATTTTTCTACCAACCCAGCTTTTTATTCACAGTTGTACTAGAGATTCATATCGATCCTGTTGTACGTGTGTGTGTGTGTGTGTGTGTGTGTGTGTGTGTAGCAATTGAGGCGATGAAAAATGCTCACCGTGAGGAACTGGAGAAAACACAGCGAGCACAATTGAGTGGAGAAAGTGCAGACATTGAACAACTGCGCATGCAGTACGAGTGAGTACACACACACACACACACACACACACACACACACACACACACACACACACACACAATACATATATTAATATTTATTCTCTGAAGATGTGAATATCTCTAAATAGTCTCTGATACTGAACACGATGAGAATATTCAGTGATATCCACCGAGCCGAAGGTGAATAATTGTTATATTGTATTGGAACATACGGAAAGCAAACTACAAGATTATTATGGTTAATATTTGCATTTTTAAAGTATGATGATGGTCACAAGCTTGCATTGCAGTATCTTTTGAAACTCTTTCAAAGTTTGAATCAAGTGCTAATTTACCTTCAAAAATGCACACATAGTTATAATAATTTCTTCCTATTTTTTGAAATAATATTTTGCTGGAAGTCTTGGAGTCTCTAGGTGCTGTCCTAGAAAGACTCCATTGTTCCCCTTAGTGACTTCAGTGCCCACATGGGCAATGACAGAGTGACCTGGAGAGGCATGAGGAAGAGCCTGTTCAATCTGGACCCAAGCAGTGTTTTATTATTGGAATTCTGACGATAATAATGCAATAATGCAGCTCGTAAAAGCCTCTCACTCTCACTCATTTGCTATTATAAAGTCGAATAATAAAAAACAGTTATAGAATTCAGCTTTCATATGTTATGGAGAATTATTCACTCTCAGAGGGTGGTATCCACCTTGGTGAACCTCTCGACCAAGTAGTTCTTAATATCATATTTTGCCTCATTTTATAATTGCTTTTTATCCAGCAACAGTGAACCAATCAGTTGCTTCACTTATACTAAATATAAATATGAACTGATATGTACAGATGTAAATCCTCCTGTATAATCACCTTCCTGTAAGATTGTGTGTGTTCATGGGGTTGTTTGTGTCTGTATATTTGTCTGTATCCCTGTGCTTTTGTGTGGACTGTTGCATTTGTGTGTTGTATATATTTCTGTTTGTTTACTTTGTAGATGGTGGTTTTTTAAATCTTTTTTTGTATTATTTTGTTATGCGTGTGTGATTAGGGAGGAGTTACAGTCAATCCACCGTGAGCTGGAGGTGTTATCAGAGCAATACTCTCAGAAATGTCTTGAGAACACACATCTTGCTCAGGCACTGGAGGCAGAGAGACAGGCACTGCAGCAGTGTCAGAGAGAGAATCATCAGTTACACACACATAACCAGGTATGTGTGCACACACACGGTTATCCATTAAATCTGAAGACACTCCAGTCGTGAGTTTTGTGAGAATCGAATCGATTCGGAGAGAGCGGAGTGTCATTTTTTGGGGGGGGTCTGCAATTTTTTGCTGTGTAGGCAAGCAGTAGTGTTTTAAATCTGATACAAGCAGCTACAGGAAGCCATTGGAGAGAGCGGAGCAGTAGAGTTGTGTGTGAGAACTTGGGATGGTTGAAAACAAGCCGTCCAGCTTAATTCTGGATCAATTGCAGAGGTCGAATGGCACTCAGAGGCGGGCCTGACAAGAGTGAGATGCAGTCGTCAAGCATTGAGAGGGCAAGGGACTGAACAAGTATGTGAGTGGCCTTAGAGAAAAGCAAGAGACGAATCTTCGGATGTTAAAGAGGAGAAGGATTAGTAGTATGAGAGGAGAAGGACAGGCAACTGTCCATGGCTACCCCAAAGTTTCACACAGTGACTGAAGGAAGAGCAGAGAGTTGTCCAGGGAGATTACAAGATCATGATGTGGGGATAAATCAGCTGGGATGAACAGCTGTTGAGTTTCAGCTGGTGAGCTGCCATCCATTGAAATGAAATGAAATATTTGCCAGACATGCAGAGATCCAGACAGAAGCATCAGTGTCTGAGGGAGGAAAAAAGAGGGCAAGTTGTATGACATCTGCATAGCAGTGCTATAAGAACCCATGTGAGGATATAACAGCACCGAGGGACCGTGTATATAGGGGGAACAGAAGTGGACCAGAAGTACTGAGAGAAGTGATACTGGTCTGTAGTCTGATGGATCCAGAGAGGGCTTCTTTTGAACACTGTTGGTACATGACTAAATGATATAGAGTTTTTAATGATAGTGGTGGTAATGGGGAGAAGGTATTGCGAGATGGTCTGGAGGAATGGAAGAGATTGGATCTAGTGGGCAGGTGGTATGAATACATGATGACTTACAGGATCTATTCAGTTGTGAGATTGGAAAGCTGAGAATATGAAGGGGAGTCTATGCTGTGTAGGATAGGAGTTGGGGTGGGAGTGAATGTCTGAAAGATCTGTTTTATCTTCCATTGAAAAAGTTGGCAGAGTCTTCAGTGGTCAGGGAGGATGGGGCAGGAGGAGCAGCTTAATTGACTTTTTTTTTAGAAGACTGAAAACGTCTTCACCTAGAACTGTTCTTCACTTTTACACAGGTGGAAGGTGTGGCTCCAACTTGGTTGGAATGAAAACTATACACACATCGATTCTTTGTGGTCCCTAAATAAGGTCGCTAGGCTACACAGGAGTCTGCCTAAAACAAATGGCCCTTCAGTCCCAGATGTTAGGTCCCAAATGGTCTGTGCTAACAACTATATTGGTGTGTGTGTGTGTGTGTGTGTGTGTAAGGAGCTGAATAACCGCCTAACGGTGGAGATCTCTCGCATGCGTTCCTGCTACAGTGGAGAGAAAACACCGTCAGGTCTGACACAGGGAAAAGACCTGTATGAACTAGAGGTAAACAAATACATGTTTTTGATAAATATGCACACATACACACCTGGTAATACACAACTCACGCATTACACACACTCAATATGTACTGTATTTTAGGTCCTGCTGCGTATAAAGGACTCAGAGATTCAGTATCTGAAACAGGAAATAAACTCACTAAAAGATGAGCTTCAGTCTGCACTGAGGGTAACACACACACACACACACACACACACACACACACACACACACACACACACGTACACACACACACACACACGCACACACACACACATGTATTATATTCTGGGGACAAAAGTCACAGTTGTACTGTGCAGGAACTTTACATGACATGTCATTTATGTCTCATCTCATCTCATCTCATCTTCTTCCGCTTATCCGGGGCCGGGTCGCGGAGGCAGCAGTCTAAGCAGGGATGC
>JAOUQZ010000044.1:52929-63308 GCA_028564935.1 Neosilurus hyrtlii | reverse complement strand
TCTGGGTACTCTGGTTTCCTCCTACAGTCCAAAGACATAAACAGTAGGCTAAGTGGCTGTTCCTGATTGCCCCTAGTGTGTGTGTTTGAGTCAGTGAGAGAGCAATTGTATGTGCGTGTGTGTGTGAGAGAGTGTGAGTGAGTGTGTGTGTGTGAGAGAGTGTGTGTATGTGTGTGTGTGTGAGTGATTGAGCAAGTGTGTGTGCATGCGTGAGACAGTGTGAATGTGTGTTTGTGTGTGCGTGCGAGGATGTGCATGTCTGTGAGTGAGCAAGTGTGTGCTTGTGTTTGCGAGGTCTCTTTCCTTTCCCCAGGTGTGTGTGTGTGTGAGAGTGTGAGTGAGAGAGTGAGTGTGTTTGTGTTACCTTGTTCCTCCTGTGAACAGTCGTTGTAGTTGACAGGTTTGCGAGGTCTCTTTCCTTTCCCCAGGTGACTCGCCAACACTTCCTGCTGCTGCTCATAATGATGGCGCAACAACTTCTCCCAGTAATCTGGATCCACACTCTCCTCCTGCTTTATGATCTCCCTGTCCACCTCCTCCTCCTAACACACACACACACACACACACAAAATAATTCACTATAGACTAAAAAATAGATTATATATAAAATTTTAATAAACATCTATACAAGTACTCATAACATATAACTACCATCATGCTAACCACACACACACCTCCTCATCCTCGTCTTTAACCACGTACTGGGCAACTTTAAATGAGCTCAAGTATTCGTTCATGCTCTGCAGCTCTGTGTCGTCTGTGGCGTCCTGGTTCCGGTCCAGGAGCTTATCAATGGCTTTATCATCGTAGTGAATCACGCTGCTGTCCTCCTCCTTATTATCACCTGGAACAGGTACGCCATGAACACCCAACAACCAATCAGCTCATCTGGACCACTTATGAACATAGTATAAACTGACTCATTATACAAGAAGAGAAAGTCTTCCTGTCTGGTTAATCCTCGTTGATTCCTCCTCACCTTCGCCAGCATCGTCTTTAAACAACTCCTCAGTACCAAATTTTAAAATGTCATCCAATTCCTGTTTGGACATGGAGCCTGCCTTTGAGCCCAACCCGGGTCGAACCACTAAGTGAGTCAGCATCATCTTCTTCTTCGCTACCTGCATTCAGAAACAAACACACACACACACACACACACACACACACACACACACACAAAAACACTCTATTCACTTCCATATTCTCAGCACTCATTCATTTCCTAATGATTCATTCAAGGAGTCATTTCCAAATAAAAATGAATCACTTAAATAGTCATTTCTTAAGTAAAGTGAATAACCCAACGATTCTTTTTTGAACTAAAGTTAATTACTCAAGGAGTCATTTTGGAACTACAGTGAACCACTCAAGGATTCTTTCCTGAACTAAAGGGAACCACCCAAGGAGTCATTCCTGAATAAAAGTGAATCACTCAAGGAGTGATTTCTGAACTATTTCTGAACTAGAGTATATCACCCAAGGAATCATTCCTGAATAAAAGTGAATCACCCAAGGAGTCATTTCTGAACTATTTCTGAACTAGAGTATATCACCCAAGAAGTCATTCCTGAATAAAAGTGAATCACCCAAGGAGTCATTTCCGAGCTATTACTGAACTAGAGTATATCACCCAAGGAATCATTTTGGAACTACAGTGAACCACTCAAAAAGTCATTTCTGAACTAAAGTGAATCACCCAAGGTGTCATTACTTAACTAAAGTGAATCACCCAAAGAGTCATTCCTGAACTAAAGTGAATTACTCAAGGAGTCATTTCTAAACTATTTATATAACAAAGCGAATCACTCACAGAGTCATTTATTAACTATTTCTATACTAAACAGAATCAATCGCGGAGTAATTTCTGAACTATAGTGAACCACTCAAGTTGGGCAGTTGTGGCTTAGTGGTTAAGGTGATGAGTTACTGATCTGAAGGTCAGTGGTTCAATCCCCACTATCGGGCACTTGAGCAAGGCCCTTAACCCGCAATTGCTCAGTTGTATAAAAATTATTGTAACTGTCATTTCTGAACTAAAGTGAATCACCCAAGAAGTCATTTGTAATCTATTTCTATACTAAAGTAAATTACTCAAGGAGTTATTTCTGAACTAAAGTGAATTACTCTAGGAGTATTTGACAAATAAAACTGAATCACTGCAGGAGTCATTACTAAATTAAAGTGAATCGCTGACCTGAGTGATCCTCTCCTCCACAGATGCTTTAGTGACAAAGCGGTAGATCATCACCTTTCTGTTCTGACCGATACGGTGAGCCCTGCTGAACGCCTGGAGGGGAAACAAAGAACATCACTATGCTCTCTCTCTCTCTCTCTGTGTATGTGTGTTTTGTGTCCTATCCATGATACCTGTATGTCATTGTGTGGATTCCAGTCTGAGTCGTAGATGATGACTGTGTCTGCGGTTGCCAGGTTGATGCCTAATCCCCCCGCACGTGTAGAGAGTAGGAACACAAACTGAGGAGCTCCAGGAGCTGAAGAGAAAGAAAATACACCAAAATGTTTATTTCTTCAGTCCAGAGTAAAGGAAAAACATATTACAGCACATTAAACTGATGTTTAACTCTACTTGTGTGTGTGTGTGTGTGTTACCGTTGAACCTGTCGATGGCCTCCTGTCTCATCACCCCCGTCACTCCTCCATCAATACGTTCATATTTGTATCCCTCATTCTCCAGAAAATCCTCCAGCAGGTCCAACATCTTGGTCATCTGCGCACACACACGCGCACACACACACACAGTTTGTATACCTGTGCATAGCGTGTGTGTAAATTTTACAGAAAAGTGTGTCTCTGTGTGTGTGTGTGTGTGTGAGTGAGAGAAAGAGAGAGAACCTGTGAAAAGATGAGGACTCTGTGCCCCCCCTCCTTCAGCCTCCTCAGCATCTTATACAGCAGCAACAATTTCCCAGAAGCCTTTGTGAGAGCCCCACCCTCATACATTCCATTGGGCATTTTTGGGGCTTCCTGTCACCCACAGCCAATAGAAATCCAACATCAACACTTTAACATCGTTAGAACTGTTAATAAACTTTTAAGATAAAACTTTATGAATGAGCAAAGCATTTAGAGGTCCCAAATCCCCACACATTTAAGGGTAAGGGTATGGTCCTGTGAAATGAGAGAGAGGGTGGGAGCGTACCATCGCAGCTGTGGGAAACAAATAGGGGTGATTACAGCACTTCTTGAGATCCATCACCACGTTCAGCAAAGACACCTGATTCCCACCACCGCGCGTGTTCAGAGCCTCAAAGTTACGCGTAAGGATATACTTATAGTACTTCCTGTGAACACACAAATACACACATTTATACACATGCACATTTGTGCGTATACATTTCTGTGTGGATGTGTGTGCATGTGTGCGCATGTGCTCACTGTAAAAATGTGTGTCTGTGTGCACGGGCGTGTGTTTTTGAGTGGATGTGTGTGTACATGCGCATAATGTATAAATTTGAGTGTGTGTCTAAGTGGGTTTGTGAATGTATGTGTGTGTGTATTTGAATGTGTGTGTATATGTGTATGTGTATGGGTGTATATGCATGTGTGTGTATTGGAATGTGTGCATGTGTGTGTATATGAATGTATGTGTATATTTGAATGTGTGCATGGGTGTCTATGTGAGTGTATGTGTGTATGTGTATATTTGAATGTGTGCATGTGTGTGTAAGAGTGTATGTGTCTCTGTGTATGAGTGTATATGTGTGTGTATTGGAATGTGTGCATGTGTGTGAGTATATGTGTGTGTTTATGTATGAGTGTAAATGTGTGTGTGTGTGTATATATGTGTGCATGTGTGGGTGTATATGTGTATGTAAGTGTATATATATGTGTGTGTATGGGTATTTGAATGTGTGCATGTGTGTGTGTGTATATATGTGTTTGTGTGTATATGTGTGGGTGCGTGTATTTGAATGTGTGCATGTGTCTGTGTGTGTATTTGTAAGTGTATGTGTGTATGTTTATATGTGTGGGTGTGTGTATTTGAATGTGTGCATGTGTTTGTGTGTGTGTGTGTGTGCGCGTGTATGTGTATATGTGTTGGTGTGCGTGTGTGTATTTAAATGTGTGCATGTGTTGGTGTGTGTGTGAGTATATGTTTGTGTGTGTGTGTGTGTGTGTGTGTATGTGTATGTATTTGAATGTGTGCATGTGTGTGTATGTGTGGGTGTGCGTATTTGAATGTGTGTGTGTGTGTGTGTGTATTTATGTGTGGGTGTGTGTATGTAAGTGTATATGTGTATGCATGTGTGGGTGTGTGTATTTGAATGTGTGCATGTGTTGGTGTGTGTGTGTGTGTGTGTGTGTATGTGTATGTGTGTGAGTATATGTGTGTGTGTGTGTGTGTATGTGTGGGTGTGCGTGTATATTTGAATGTGTGCATGTGTGTGTATGTGTGGGTGTGCGTATTTGAATGTGTGCATGTGTGTGTGTATGTGTATATATGTATGCATATGTGGGTGTGTGTATTTGAATGTGTGCATGTGTTGGTGTGTGTGTGTGCGCGCATGTCTCACTTCTGCATGGTGCTGAGTTCAACTCGGACAATGAGCTCGGTTTTAGACGGCATGTGTTTGAAGACGTCAGCTTTGAGACGCCGCAACATGTGAGGTCCCAACATATCATGCAACTTCTTAATCTGATCCTCTTTCGCAATATCCGCAAACTCCTCCAGAAACCCTTCCAAATTACTGGAAAACACACACACACACAGGAAGATCAGAACTTGGAAAATGCTGTACATCGTGACACACACACACAGGTGGACCGCTGACACTGGGGGTGGAGCTTCATTTAATTTCATTGGCTAATCATGAAACATGTGACTTCACATTCAGGTTAGAGGTCACACCATCTCTTAAGATGTTTGGGATGGACAGATCAAACATAACTACACATGATTTATTGTCTGACAGATCAAACATAACTACACATTATTAATTGACAGATCGAACACAACTACAAATGATTTACAGTTACTATGACAACTGGACCCACTAGCCGTATGTGTATCTGGTCCAGGTATACAGAGACTGGAAAACACACACACAAACACACAAACACACACACACACAAATACATACTTGAACCTCTCGGGTGTAAGGAAATTAAGTAGGTGGAACAGTTCCTCCAGGTTGTTCTGTAGTGGAGTTCCCGTCAATAACAGTTTATGCTGCAGAGGATAATTATTCAACACCCTAAAAAACTGGGGGGTTTAGAGATAGGGAGAGAGAGTGAGAGAGATAGAGAGAGGGGGAGGGAGGGAGGGAGAGAGAAAAAGGGAGAGAAAGATAAAGAGGGGGAGGGGGAGAGAAAGAGGGAGGGAGAGAGAGAACGAGAGAGCGAGAGAGAGAAAGATTACCATACCAACTTTATATAGCACTTTCACACAACCATAACTGAAAACAAAGTGCTGGCCGAGGCCATTTAAGGATTTAAAACAAATAAAACAAGTTTAAAGTGAACTCTAAAACACACCAGTCACTAATGAATCGAAGTCAGAATGGGTGTAATGTGGTCTTTCTTGCGTACTCCAGTTAAAAGACGTGCAGCTGCATTTTGAACCAGCTGGAGATGTGAGAGGGAAGTAAAATCCAATTAAAGTGTATTGCAGTAACCCAGACAAGACGTGATGACGGCATGCATTACTGACTTGAAGTGCTGCCTCGAAAGGATGGGTTTCACCTTCATCAAATGCCTTAAATAAAAAAAATGGACTTCACTAGTGCGGAAATTTGATGGTCCATCTTAAAATCACTGTCCATCTGAAAACCCATATCTGTAACCACAGGCCTTACATACCGTGCCAAGGGACCCAGATCACCAGGAGGGGGCTCACAGGATCCACTGGGACCAAACACCATCTCTTCAGTTTTTTTGTCATTAAAATTTAAAAAATTAAGGGCCATCCAGAATTTACATCATTTAGGTAAACAAGAACAGGTACACCTGAAAAGGCAGCCTTCCGCATTAGTGATACATAAATCTGAGTGTCGTCAGCATAGCAGTGGAAGGAGATACCATGCTTATCACATACTCATTCCAAGAATACACCCCAGAAGAAGTATACAGAGTGTGTTCAGCAGTGGCCTTAAGATTGAGCCCTGTGGAACCCCACATAACAGGGGAGTGTTGAAGGATTCAGAACCAGCAATGTTTACACTAACGGTTCGATCTGCCAGATAGGAGTTCAACCATTTCAGGGCAGTACCACGAATGCCCACTAGGTGCTGTAAACAAGATAATAAAATGTTGTGGTCCACAAAAGCTGCAGTTAGGTCAAAGGCTGTGGTTAGGCCAAGCAGGACAAGGATCACATGGTCACCAGATTCCAAAGCTAAGAGGATGTCATTAAATACCCTTAACAAAGCTGACAATCCTGACTGAAAAACCTTGGTGTATCCTCACCTTGGACTGGTTGTTTTTTAGACGGTGAGCTTCATCCACAACAAGACATGCCCAGTCTATCGATCCCAACACTGCCTGATCAATTGTGATCAACTCGTACGACGTCAACAATACGTGGAACTTCACAGCCGCCTCTTTCTGTAAATCAGAGCGTTACAGGCTCATTCCCTCTAAAGGGACAATCACACACTCATTCACTCTGAGAGACAATCACACACTATTTCCCTCTAAAGGGACAATCACACACTCATTCCCTCTGAAGGACAATCACACACTCATCCCCTCTGAGGAACAATCACACACCCATCCCCTCTGACGGACAATCACACACTCATCCCCTCTGAGGGACAATCACACACTCATCCCCTCTGAGGGACAATCACACACTCTCATCACCTCTAAAGGGACAATCACACACTCATTCACTTTGGGGGACAATCACACACTCATCCCCTCTGAGGAACAATCACACACCCATCCCCTCTGAGGGACAATCACACACTCATCCCCTCTGAGGGATAATCACACACTCATCCCCTCTGAGGGACAATCACACACTCTTATCACCTCTAAAGGGACAATCACACACTCATTCACTTTGGGGGACAATCACACACTCATCCCCTCTGAGGGACAATCACACTCTCATCCCCTCTGAGGGACAATCACACACTCATTCCCTCTGAAGGACAATCACACTCTCATCCCCTCTGAGGGACAATCACACACTCATTCACTCTGAGGGACAATCACACACTCATTCACTTTGGGGGACAATCACACTCTCATCCCCTCTGAGGGACAATCACACTCTCATCCCCTCTGAGGGACAATCACACACTTCTTATGAATAAGTGAATGATGAGTGAATAAGTGAATGAGAGAAAAAAGTGAATCGGTAAGTAAAAAATAAATAAATGAATTAGTCAATGAGTGAATAAGTGAATAAGTCATTGAGTGAGTGAAGTTATTATGTCAGTGAATAACTGAGTATGTGAATAAGGGAAAGAATGTGAGTGAATGAGTGAATGAGTGAGTGAGTAATAAAATGTGAATGAATAAGTGAGTAAACAAGTGGGTGAGGGAGTGAATACATGAATATGTGTATGAGTGAATAACTGTGAATAAGTGAGTGAGTGAATAAGTGAATGAGTGAGTAAACAAGTCAGTGAGTGAATAAGTGAATGCACGAGTGAGTGAATAGGTGAATAAGTGGATAGGTAAATACATAGTAAATGCATGAGTAAGTGAATGCATGAGTGAGTGAATAAGTGAATGAGTAAGTAAATAAGCCAGTGAGTGAATAAGTGAATACATGAGTGAATGAGTGAATAAGTGAGTTAGTAAATAAGTGAGTGAGTGAATAAGTAAATGCATGAGTGAGAGAGTTAAGTGAATGTGTGACTGAATGTGTGAGGTAGTGATTGAGTGAGAGTAAATAAATAAATGCATGAGTAAATAAGTGAATGTGTGAGGTAGTGATTGAGTGAGTTAGTGAATAAGTGAATGCGTGAGTGAGTTAGTGAATGGATGAGTGATTGCGTGAGTGAATAAATGAATGCATGAGTAAATAAGTGAATGTGTGAGGTAGTGATTGAGTGAGTTAGTGAATAAGTGAATGCATGAGTAAGTTAGTGAATGGATGAGTGATTGCGTGAGTGAATAAATAAATGTATGAGTGAGTTAGTGAATGCATGAGTGATTGCGTGAGTGAGTGAATAAATAAATGCATGAGTGAGAGTGAATAAGTGAATGTGTGACTAAGTTAGTGAATAAGTGAGTGAGTGAATAAGTAAATGCGTTTGTGAGTTAGTGAACAAGTAAATGCATGAGTGGATAAATTAATGTGTGAGTTAGTGAATAAGTGACACAATGAGTGAATAAGTGAGTGAATAAATGAATGCATGAGTAAGTGATTGAAAAAGTAAATGCATGAGTGACAGAGTGAATAAGTGAATGCATGAGAGAGTTAGTAAATAAGTGACAGTGAGTGAATAAGAATGCATGGGTGAATGAATGAATAAGCGAATGAGTGAATAAGTAAATGCAGGAGTGAATGAATGAATAAGTGAATGAGTGAGTTAGTGAATAAGTGAGAGAGTGAGTGAGTTTGTGAATAAGTCGGTAAATAAGTAATGCATGGGTGAGTGAGTGAATGAGTGAACACGTGAGTGAGTTAGTGAATAAGTAAATACATGCGTGAATAAGTGAATGCATGAGTGAATAAATGAATGTGTGAGTTACTGAAGAAGCGACAGAGTGATTGAGTAAGTAAATACATGATTGAATTAATAAATAAGTAAATAATTGAGTGAGTGAATAAGAAAATGCATGAGTGAATAAATGAATAAGAGAATAAGTGAGTTAGTGAATGAGTGGGTAAGTAAATGAGTAAATAAGTAAATGCATGAGTGAGAGAGTGAATAAGTGAATGTGTGAGTGGCTTAGTGAATAAGTAAACGCACGAGTGAGAGAGTGAATAAGCGAATTTGTGAAAGAGTGAGTTAGTGAATATGTAAATGAATGAGTGAGAGAGTGAATAAGTGAAAGAGTGAGTTAGTGAATAAGTGAATGAGTGGGTAAGTGAATGAGCATGTGAGTGAATGTGTAAGTCAGTGCATAGGTGACTCACCTTCATCCTGGACGCTTTCTTTCCTCCTCGGATGGCGTGATTCTCAAAGCTGAACTCGTTCTCTCTTATCACGGCTCTGCTGTCTTTATCTCCCACGTATGTTACAACGTACATATCTGGGGCCCACATCTCAAACTCCCGCTCCCAGTTAATGATAGTGGAGAGAGGCGCACTCACCAAGAACGGGCCTTTAGAGTGGCCCTACACACACACACACACACACGCGCGCGCGCACACACACGTGCATTGAGAAAACAAATGAGTAATTATATATTAAAATATAGATAGTAAAAATGCAGCAGGTGAGTGATGATGGAGCAGGTGAGTGATGATGGAGCAGGTTGAGTAATGGCGGAGCAGGTGAATAATGACGGAGCAGGTGAATAATGACGGAGCAGGTGAGTGATGACAGAGCAAGTGAATAAAGACGGAGCAGGTGAGTGATGATGATGCAGATGAGTAATGACGGAGCAGGTGAGTGATGACGGAGCAGGTGAGTAATGACAGAGCAGGTGAGTAATGACAGAGCAGGCGAGTGATGACAGAGCAGGCGAGTGATGACAGAGCAGGCGAGTGATGATGGAGCAGGTGAATAGTGATGGAGCAGGCGAGTGATGATGGAGCAGGCGAGTGATGATGGAGCAGGCGAGTGATGATGGAGCAGGTGAATGATGATGGAGCAGGTGAATGATGATGGAGCAGGCGAGTGATGATGGTGCAGGTAAGTAATGATGGAGCAGGCGGGTGATGATGGAGCAGGCGGGTGATGATGGAGCAGGCGAGTGATGATGGAGCAGGTGAGTGATGATGGTGCAGATGAGTGATGACGGTGCAGGTGAGTGATGACGGTGCAGGTGAGTGATGATGGTGCAGGTGAGTGATGATGGTGCAGGTGAGTGATGATGGACAGGTGAGTAATGATGGAACAGGTGAGTGATGATGGAACAGGTGAGTGATGATGGAGCAGGTGAACACACACCTCTTTGAAGAGTGAATAGAGGAAGACGGCGGTTTGGACAGTTTTGCCGAGACCCATCTCATCAGCGAGGATGGTGTCTGTCCCCTGAGACCAGGAGAACCGCAACCAGTTCAGTCCCTCCAGCTGATAGGGGTGTAACGTCCCCCCGGTCGCATCCAAATACTCCGGCTGTCTGTCAAACTTCACCGTCGGCTAAAGAGAAGCATGAAATAGAGAGAGAGAAAAAAGAGCGAGAGAGAGCAAAAAACAGTGAGTGAGAGCACACGAGAGAGAGAGAGAGAGAGAGAGAGAGAGAGAGAGAGAGAGAGAGAGAGAGAGAGAGAGAAAGAGAGAGAGAGAGAG
>JAOUQZ010000044.1:12659-26549 GCA_028564935.1 Neosilurus hyrtlii | reverse complement strand
AGGCTGGCGCCCATCTCAGCCGACTCTGGGCGAGGGCAGAGTACACCCCGGACAGCTCGCCAGGCCATCGCAGGGCCAAATTAATTATAGTTATAACAATATAAATATCATTGGATAAGTAAGTGTGAGTTTGTGTGCATGTGTGTGTAAAGGCAGTACAACAGAATAGCAGAAACATTTGTGCCAAGTATCGAACATGAGCTGCCGAACACTGGATGCTTTCAGACATGTACTCAGGATTGAAATGTTTGTGTGTGTGTGTGTGTGTGTGTGTGTGTGTGTGTATGTACACACCCTCAGGACTGACTCCTCTGACTTTGCGGTCACAGCCGCACCTCTCCAGCTCCCCCCTGCTGCAGCCACGTGTCACTGCAACAGCTACAGCTGCAGAGGAGAGGGCGTGGACAAATGCTGCCTCCCGCATACCTGCAACACCCGCACACCCACATACACCCACATACACACACACACACACACACACACACACACACACACACATGCATAAACACACACAAAGAGAGAGAGACAGAAATGTCAGAGAGAGAGAGTGTGTGTTAGTGGTGACATCTCTGACCTTGGTTCATGACACGGCCGAACACATTCACACCACGAGGAGTAGTGGAGCAGTTCCATCTCCGATTACGGAACTGATGCTGACACTGAGAGAGGGAAAGTGAGAGAAAGAGAGAGAGAGAGAAAGAGAAAGAAACAGAAGGGTCGGAGAGAGAGAGAGACAGTAAGGTCAGCAAGAGAGAGAGAGAGAGTAAGGTAAGCGAGAGAGAAAGAAAAAGAGAAACAGAAAGAGAGAGAGAGCGACAGTAAGGTCAGCGAGAGAGAGACAGAGAGACAGATAGACAAAAAGGGACAGAGACAGAATGTTGAGACAGAGAGACAGGGAGAGAGAAACAGAAAGGTCAGAGTGAGAGAGATACAGTCAGAGAGAGATTCTTGTTTTGTTTGTATTTGTTGATTTCTGTATTTATTTCTCGATTTTAATGTTGGGAGTTTTATAATACTCGTGATTTGTCTGTGGGTGTCATGGTGGTGTAGTAGTTAGTACGTCCACCTCACAGCAAGCAGGTCTTTGGTTCAAGTCTCAGGCTCGGCGAGGGGGTTTCTCTGAGAATGCATGTTCTCCCTGTGCTTGTGTGGGTTTCCTCTGAGTACTCTGTTTTCCTCCCACAGTCCAAAGACATGCACAGTAGCCTAACTGGCTGTTCTAAATCACCCCTAGGTGTGAGTGTGAATGGTTTTGTGTGTGTGGATATCATTGGGGGGTGGAAGGAATACTTCAAGTTCCTCCTCAATCCCATCAACACGTCCTCCGTGGAGGAGGAAGACCGTGGGGGGTTCAGAGGGGGGTCTGCCCATTGCTGGGGCTGAGGTCGCCGAGGTAGTCAAAAAGCTCCTCTGTGGCTAGGTTCCAGGGGTGGATGAGATCCACTCTGAATATCTCAGGGCTCTGGATGTGGTAGGACTGTCTTGGTTGACACGTCTCTGCAACATCACGTGGTCATTGGGGGCCGTACCTCTGGATTGGCAAACTGGGGTGGTAGTTCCCCTTTTTAAAAAGGGGACCAGAGGGTGTGTTCCAACTATCATGGAATCACACTCCTCAGCCTATCCGGGAAAGTCTATGCATGAGTACTAGAGAGGAGGATCCGGCCAATAGTTGAACCTCGGATTCAGGAGGAACAATGTGGTTTTCATCCTGGCCACAGCACTCTTGACCAGCTCTATACACTCTACAGCAGGGAAGTCAAACTCATTTTCACTGAGGGCCATGTCCTTAAATTTCAAGGTCATCGAGTGCTGAATAATCCTTCAACATCTATTCAGAAAGGTCATCCATGGAATCTGCATATTATTTTATGGCTGTATTATTTGTTTACACATTTGTCTTCTTTGATTCATTCGCTTTCCTTTTCTGACATGCTTGAAAGTGAGAATCTAGCTTTCAATCTTTCCTGAATCATGAATAGCTAGCTGTTTAATTGAAATGGGGATGAATTACAATGGACGATGAATTACAATTCGTGGTAATGGTTGATGCAAATAATGTATGATAATCATATACTATAAAAGCTCTTGCGGGCCACATAAAATGAGCCGGAGGGCCGGATTTGGCCTGCGGGCCTTGAATTTTACTCCTGTGCTCTACAGGATCCTAGAGGGGGCATTGGGAGTTTGCCCAATCTGTCCACATGTACTTTCGACCGTGTCCCATCTTGTGGAGTGTGCTCTGGGAGTACGGTATACCAGACACATTGCCATGGGCCATTAGGTCTCTGTACCACTGGAGCCAGAGCTTAGTCCGCATTGGTAACAACAGGTCGAATTCTTTTCTGGTGAAGGCTGGAGCCTGCCAAGGCTGCTCTTTGTCACCAGTTCTGTTTATAATTTTTATGAAAAGACTTTCTAGGCACAGTTCAGGCATTAAGGGGTTCTGTTTGGTGGACATAGGATCTCGTCTCTGCTTTTTGGGGAAGACATTGTTATTTTGGCTTCATCAAGCCGGGACCTCCAGCTTTCATTGGAGCGATTTGCAGCTGAGTCGAAGCAGCCCGGATGAGAATCAGCACCTCCAAGTCCAAAGCCATGGTTCTCAGCCAGGAAAGGGTGGAATGCACCCTCCGGGTCTGAAACGAAGTCCTGCCCCAAGTGGAGGAGTTCAAGTATTTTGGGGTCTTATTCATGAGTGAGGGAGATCGACAAGTGGATCAGTGCAGCCTCTGCTGTAAAGTCTACTGAGTCTACTCAGTCAGGGAGCTGATCTGAAAGGCACAGCCCTCAATTTACCAATCAATTTACATTCTGACCCTCACCTATGGTCACGAGCTTTGGGTAGCGACTGAAAAAACAAGATTGCAAATCCAAGTGGCTGAAATGAGCCTCCTTCGCAGGTTGGCAGGGCTCTCCTCAGAGATCTCTCCCTTAGAGATAGGGTGAGAAGGTGGCAGAATAGAACTGCTGCTTCTCTGTGTTGAGGAGCCAGTTGAGGTGGCTCGGGCATCCGAATAGAATGCCTCTCGAACGCCTCCCTGGTGTGGTGTTTTGGGCATATCTGACTGGGAACATAAGACCCATAACACACTGCTTAGACTGCTGCCCCCATGAACTGACCCTGGATTATGCGGAAGATGATGATGATGATGACTTTTTATATTTTACTTTATATTTCATATGATGTAATTTTATGTATAATAATGATGGGGCTCTGAGACCATGTGACTTCCCTTAAGAACAATGTTGCTCTTCTGTCTAGTCATCCCTACAGGTGTTCAGGTTTTAAAAATTGTTTGTAGTTTGCCTTTTGAATGTTTCTACTAAATTCTACTGCTTGTGGGTGGGGCCTGTTGAGCGTTTTCTCACCTCATCGATGACCATCTCAGCCGCCTTGCGTACAGATTCCATCACTTCCCCTCTTGCCCTACACACTCCCACCTGCCCCACAGAAAGACCCCGCAGACGAACACACACCCCTGAGCCAGACACTGGCCGAGAGCGCGGCACACGCACCAGAGAACTGCAGACAGACAGATATATATATAAAGACAGCCACAGTTGTAATTTAGGAGCTTATTCATGTAAATTAGCCATAACTGTGTCTGAATACATATGTTTTTACTGCTGAGGCTGAAAGACAGACAGACAGATGGGGATACAGAGCCAGACAGATAGACAGATGGGATTACAGAGCCAGACAGACAGGTGGGGATACAGAGCCAGACAGACAGACAGACAGATGGGAATACAGAGCCAGACAGACAGATGGGAATACAGAGGCAGACAGACGGATGGGGATACAGAGCCAGGCAGGCAGATGGGGATACAGAGCCAGACAGACAGACAGACAGGTGGGAATACAGAGCCAGACAGACGGGGATACAGAGCCAAACAGACAGACAGATGGGGATACAGAGACAGACAGACGGACAGATAGAGAGATGGGCATAGATGGACAGTCAGATAGGATACAGAAACAAAGACAGACAGATGGATGGGACACAGAGACAAGAGACAGACAGTTGGGTATACACAGACAAACAGACAGGCAGACAGACAGATGCGGACACAGAGACAAAGAGGCAGACATACAGATGAGGATACAGAGACAAAAAGAAAGACAAACAGATGGGGATACAAAGAGAGACAGACATACACAGTTGGGATACAGAGTCAGACAGACAGACAAACGGGGATACAGACAGACAGAGACAGACAGATGGGGATACAGACAGAAAGATAGACAGATGGGGATACAGAAACGAAGAGACAGACAGACACATTCAGATACAAAGACAGATGAACATACAGACAGGGATACAGAGACGGAGAGATAGACACAGACAGACAGACGGGGATACAGAGATGAAGAGAGAGATACAGAGACAGAAAGACGAACAGAAAGACAGACGGGGATACAGAGACGAAGTAAATAGGATTTGGTGTTCCCATACAGTACCACATATACTCCCCTGCCAAAGGAAGTCAAGTTCTATATTTGGTTGTTCAGCTTTATCTGTAATTAAAAGTATTCTTCAGGATATTGTATCAATAAATGTATGCATCACAGCTTTTAGTTCATTATTTCTCAGTAATCTTGTGTTGTTGATGTGAGAGTGAAACTACTCCATAAAGTCTTCCACAGCACATCCCGAAAACATTTAATAGGGTTAAGGTCAGGAATCTGGGTGGCCAATACATATGTAAAAATGATTCCTCGTGCTCCCTGAACCACTCGCTCATTATGCGAGTCCCCATTTTATATCCGTTCCATCAGGGAAGAAAAAGTGCACTGTTGTGATAACCTGCTCATTCAGTACATCCGCTGACTTCACTTTAATACCACAATAACGTTGCTGAGCCTCGACCGGACCAACTAGAGCAACCCTAGATCATATCCCCGCCTCCAGAGGCTTGTACAGTAACCACTATTCATTTTACACCATATTTTCCGTGAAAAGTTTCCCTTAATGTTTGATTTGATAAAAAATTATGTTTTCCCCAACCACGGGGACCTGATGTCTTCCCATATGGTTGATTATGAAAAGAGAAGGTACTCACTGCATCAGTTCAGATTCAATAACATGTTACAGCTGAAACATGAATCACTGCAGTAATGATCCAATCAAACACTCTAAAATATTCACTCATTTAAATCAGATACCCTTTTTGGCAGGAAGGTGCACATGGAAAAAGGAATTATGCTAACTCCACCTCTAGTTTTACTGTAAAAAAATGTCAGATGATTTGTTAGGAATCTGCAAGTGTGACACGGTGTTGAGATTAGCCATGGGGTGTGTCTGATGTCATTGTTCACTTACAGCCAGTTGGTTGCCATGGTGATGTGCACTGCCCATAGCAACAGCAGGAGGCATCGTCCCGTGTGATTGACAGAAGAGACAGTGGGCATTAGACTGTGTATCCCTCCTCCGTCTGTAGCTTTAGTTGTCTGTCTGCTTATATCTGTCTGTCTCTGTCTGCCTGTCCGTCAGTCTGTTAGTCTTTATATAGGGATCTATAAGTCTGAATATGCATCTAGTCGTCTGTTGGTTTATCTATAACTCTATCTCTCTCTATCAATCTGTTTATTTTCTTTATATTTTCTATAATTCTGTATTAATAATTTGGTCAGTCTGTATGTCTCCGTCTATCAGTCAGTCTGTCTCACTCTCTCAGGTGCAGTGTTGGGGATATTCCCCTCATCTCTGTCAAAGTGTTAAAAATTAGCAGTTATAAAATTATTCCACATAAAAACACAAAAACATAGAATTCTGCCCTGATCTGTTTGGATGAGAGCAGTACAGTGTGCTCTGAGAACCATACTTCTCTCATCCAATCACAATGAGCCGTACTGCTTTCATCCAATCACAACGCCCCATACTGCTTTTCTCCAATTAAAACAAGCCATACTGCTCTCATCCAATCACAACGCACCGTACTGACAGCAGCATTGTGTTTACATAATTACATAATAATTTACTGTGTAATTAAATGATTGCATTAAAAGATCATGAACTCAAAAGTAGAGGTGTTTGTGTGTGTTACATGAGGAACTAAAGTTTAGCTGGAATGAAGTGATTCTTACCTGTTCACAGCACCACGGCAACCATCCAATAATAATAATGATAATATCAAGAAAAAGAAATCCAACAGGAGAATCATTCAATACACTGCATTGATTTACACGCCACGTCTCATCTCACTCACTCAGTATATTGTACAGGAATAATTATAAATAATATTCATAAATAAATAAATTATTATTATTAACACTGCGGACTTTTACTTTAAACCAATCAATTAAAATAAAATAAAATTGTGTCTAAGTGGATCCGTGGATTAATTTATTTCAAGTTGTGATTAAAATGTTCATTAAAGTCCAAATAAAGTACTAATCGAAGGTCAACTCCAGTCCTAATTAAAATCCCTGCACGTATCCTTTCCCCAAAACATAACAGAGTGTATTCCTCTTGAGAAGATCAATCCGGAGGAGTGAGAGCGGAGGAGTGAAGATAAAGACCAGGGGGACAGGGGTTATAAAGAGAGAGAGAGAGAGAGAGAGAGAGAGAGAGAGAGAGAGAAGCTCATTATCACTGTTAGAGATGAGCACACTTTGTGTGTGTGTGTGTGTGTGTGTGTGTGTGTGTGTGTGTGTGTGTGTGTGTGTGTACTTTTGTCAGTTAAAGAAAGGATCATGTAAATGTATTGTATTTTGGAGAATTAATCCGATCTGATTGGTTGACTTTCTCAGGACAAATCATCATCCAAACTCTGGATAGTCCTGAAATCCAAATAAGACAAAAAACTGATGGTGTGTGATTCTGAAATCCTAGAAGTTCCACAAAATGCTGTCACAAAAACATGAAACTACACAATATGTCCTTCATATTCATTCATTCATTCATTTTCTGAACCACTTTAATCCTAATTAGGGCACGGGGAGAAGATTGATGATTTATATTCTAAAATTCATTCATATTAGAAAATCACTCACACACACACTCCCACACACAATGTCACATGTATGACTGCTGCAGTGCCAAAAACTATTAAATTAAGCAGTTTTGTGTGTGTGTGTGTGTGAGAGAGAGAGTGTGAATGTTACCTACTGTCTGCGTAGTCTGTGTCACAAAATGCCACCTCTATATTTATATTCTCTATATTTATAAAAATAAATACTTTGTGTGAAATGGATTAAAAACAGTTATAAATAAACAGAGAGAGAAAGAGAGAGAGAGAGATGAGGACATGCCCCTGTCCCCTTTACCTCTTGTTTAATTTTCCCAAAGTTTGTTGCTCTTCTTTACGAGTGTTCCCCTCCGTCACTCCCTTCCTCCCAAACTCCCTCCATTCTGTCATCCTTCACCCCTCTGTATTGTCTCGGAAGAAGGGATGACATTTAGACAAGAGGGGACCACAAATATTGAACCTGGAGGATGAAAATAAATCAGGTCCGGAACACAGTGAGTGTTAGAACCCTTAAACCCTTTGAAACGTAACAACATCATCACGAATAATAAGAATAACAAATAGTGCTCTGAACAATCGCTGGAGTAAAGTAGAAAACTGAAAAGGAAAAGAGAGAGAGTGAGAAAGGCAGAAGAATGGTGGAGTTGTGAAGTACTGAGGAGGAGCTTCAGTCCTGCATGTTCACAATGTGATTTTTTGTGGCAGAGCGATGGATTGAGGAGCAGTGCAACACTGTTTTAGTACAGCACAGCACAACATCAGTACAGCATATCACAGTGTCAGTACAGCACTGCAACAGTACAGCATCAGCACAGCACACCACACAGTGTCAGCACAACACAGCACAGAGTCAGTACAGCAGGACAGTGTTGGTACAGCACAGTACAACACAGCACAGTGTCAGTATAGCACAGCAATGTGTGAGTGCAGCACAGCACAATACAGCACAGCGTTGCACAACACAGCAGTGTCAGTACAGCACAGCATCAGTACAGCATAGCACAGCGTCAGTACAGCACAGCGTCAGTATAGCACAATGTCAATACAGCACTGCACAGGGTTGGTACAGCACGGCAACATACAGCACAGAATCAGTACAGCACAGCACAGCGACAGTACACCACAGCACAATATACCACAGTGTCTTTTCAGCACAGCATGGCATTAGTGCATCACAGCACAGCGTCAGTACAGCACAGCATGTTGTCAGTACAGCACAATACAGCACAGTGTAAGCACAGCACAACGCCAGTACAGCACAGGACAGCACAGTGTCAGTACAACACAACACAGCATGGTGCCAAAACAGCACAACACCACACAGCACAGTGTCAGTACAGCACAGCATGGTGCCAGAACAGCACAACACCACACAACAGTGTCAGTACAGCAGTGTTAGTGCAGCAGAACACAGTGTCAGCACAGCACAGCACAGTACAACAAAACATTCATTCATTCATTTTCAGAACCGCTTAATCCTAATTAGGGTCACGGGGAGGCTGGCGCCCATCTCAGCCGACTCTGGGTGAGGGCAGGTTACACCCTGGACAGCTCACCAGGCCATCGCAGGGCCAACAGTCACACAACCATTCGCACTCACACTCACACATATGGGTGATTTGGAACAGCCAATTAGCCTACTGTGCATGTTTTTGGACCTTGGGGAAAACTGGAGTACCCGGAGGAAACCCACGCAAGCACAGGGAGAACATGCAAACTCCACACAGAAACGCAGTACAGCAAAGTGTCAGTGCATTATCAATACAATGTCAGTACAGTATCAGCATAGTATTGTGTCAGTAAAGCAAGGTATCAGTGAAATGTCTATACAGCAAGGGAACAGTACAGTACAGTGTAAATACAGTATCAATACAATGTCAGTACCGTATCAGTACAGTGTCAGTAAAGTATCAGAACTGTGTGTTGTAAGTTAAGTACAGTGTCAGTACAGTATCAATGCAGTCCAGTATCAGTACAGTACCCTATCAGTACATTATTAATACATTCCAGTATCAGTATAGTACGGTGTCAGTAGATATCAGGACATTATGGTATCAGTACAGTACCATTGCAGTACAATGTCAGTACAGTGTGTTGTAAGTTTAATATAGTGTCAGTACAGAACAGTATCAGTATAATATGGTATCAGTAGAGTATCAGTATATTGTAAGTTCAGTACAGTATCAGTACAGTATCAATACTGTGTTGTAAGTTCAGTACAGTGTTGGTACAGTACAGTATCAATACTGTGTTGTAAGTTCAGTACAGTGTTGGTACAGTATCAATACAGTCCAGTATCAGTATAGCACAGTATCAGTATAGTATCAGTACATTGTAAGTGCAGTACAGTATCAATATAGTACAGTGTCAGGAGAGTATCAGTACAGTACAGTGTAAGTAGAGTATCAGTACAGTACGGTATCAGTACTGTGTGTTGTAAGTTCAGTATAGTGTCAGTACAGTACAGTGTCAATACAGTCCAGTATCAGTCTAGTACGGTGTCAGGAGAGTATCAGGACAGTATGATATCAGTACAGTACAGTATCAGTACAGTACGGTGTAAGTAGAGTATCATTACAGTACGGTATCAGTACTGTGTGTTGTAAGTTCAGTATAGTGTCAGTACAGCACAGTATCAATATAGTCCAGTATCAGTATAGTACGGTGTCATGAGAGTATCAGGGCAATATGATATCAGTACAGTACAGTATTAGTACAGTATAGTGTAAGTATAGTATCAGTACAGTACGGTATCTGTACTGTGTTTTATATGATATCAGCAATATGATATCAGTCCAGTATCAGTATAGTACGGTATCAGTAGAGTATCAGTACATTGTAAGTGCAGTACAGTATCAGTGCAGTATGGTATCATTTCTGTGTTGTTAGTTCAGTATAGTGTTAGTACAGTACAGTATCAGTGCAGTACGGTATCAGTAGAGTATCAATACATTGTAAGTTAAGAAAAGCATCTGTACTGTACAGTATCAGCATAGTAGGGTGTTAGTAGAATATCAGTACAGTACAGCATTAGCACTGTGTTGTAAGATCAGTACAGTGTCAGTCCAGTATCAGTACAGTATGGTATCAGTACATTCCTAATACAGTCCAGTATCAGTACAATACGGTATCGGTAGAGTATCAGTACAGAACGGTATCAATACTGTGTGGTAAGTTCAGTATAGTATCAGTACAGTATCAGTACAGTCCAGTACCAGTACAGAACGGTATCAGTAGAGTATCAGTACAGTACAATATCAGTACTGTGTTGTAAGTTCAGTATAGTTTCAGTACAGTCCAGTATCAGTGCAGTTCAGCATCAGTTGAGTATCAATACAGTCCAGTATCAGTATAGTATGGTGTCAGTACAGTATCAGAACAGTACGGTATCGGTAGAGTAACAGTACAGTATGGTACCAGTACAGTATAGTGTAAGTATACTATAGTTTCAGTACAGTATCAATACAGCCTGGTATCAGTACAATACAGTACCAGTAGAGTATCAGGACAGTACAATATCAGTACTGTGTTGTAAGTTCAGTATAGTGTCAGTACAGTACAATATCAATACAGTACAGTATCAGTACAATACAGTACAATGTCAGCACTGTGTTGTAAGTTCAGTATAGTTTCTGTACAGTCCAGTATCAGTTAAGTATCAGTTGAGTACAGTGTCAATAGAGTATCAATACAGTCCAGTATCAGTATAGCACAGTACATTACGGTATCAGTAGAGTATCAGTACAGTACAGTATCAGTAGAGTATCAGTACAGTATGGTATCAGTTGAGTACGGTGTCAGTATAGTATCAATACAGTACAGTATCAGTATAGTATGGTGCCAGTAGATTGTCAGAACAGTACGGTATCAGTAGAGTATCAGTACAGTATGGTATCAGTACAGTATCAATACTGTGTTGTAAGTTCAGTACAGTGTTGGTACAGTACAGTATCAATACTGTGTTGTAAGTTCAGTACAGTGTTGGTACAGTATCAATACAGTCCAGTATCAGTATAGCACAGTATCAGTATAGTATCAGTACATTGTAAGTGCAGTACAGTATCAATATAGTACAGTGTCAGGAGAGTATCAGTACAGTACAGTGTAAGTAGAGTATCAGTACAGTACGGTATCAGTACTGTGTGTTGTAAGTTCAGTATAGTGTCAGTACAGTACAGTGTCAATACAGTCCAGTATCAGTCTAGTACGGTGTCAGGAGAGTATCAGGACAGTATGATATCAGTACAGTACAGTATCAGTACAGTACGGTGTAAGTAGAGTATCATTACAGTACGGTATCAGTACTGTGTGTTGTAAGTTCAGTATAGTGTCAGTACAGCACAGTATCAATATAGTCCAGTATCAGTATAGTACGGTGTCATGAGAGTATCAGGGCAATATGATATCAGTACAGTACAGTATTAGTACAGTATAGTGTAAGTATAGTATCAGTACAGTACGGTATCTGTACTGTGTTTTATATGATATCAGCAATATGATATCAGTCCAGTATCAGTATAGTACGGTATCAGTAGAGTATCAGTACATTGTAAGTGCAGTACAGTATCAGTGCAGTATGGTATCATTTCTGTGTTGTTAGTTCAGTATAGTGTTAGTACAGTACAGTATCAGTGCAGTACGGTATCAGTAGAGTATCAATACATTGTAAGTTAAGAAAAGCATCTGTACTGTACAGTATCAGCATAGTAGGGTGTTAGTAGAATATCAGTACAGTACAGCATTAGCACTGTGTTGTAAGATCAGTACAGTGTCAGTCCAGTATCAGTACAGTATGGTATCAGTACATTCCTAATACAGTCCAGTATCAGTACAATACGGTATCGGTAGAGTATCAGTACAGAACGGTATCAATACTGTGTGGTAAGTTCAGTATAGTATCAGTACAGTATCAGTACAGTCCAGTACCAGTACAGAACGGTATCAGTAGAGTATCAGTACAGTACAATATCAGTACTGTGTTGTAAGTTCAGTATAGTTTCAGTACAGTCCAGTATCAGTGCAGTTCAGCATCAGTTGAGTATCAATACAGTCCAGTATCAGTATAGTATGGTGTCAGTACAGTATCAGAACAGTACGGTATCGGTAGAGTAACAGTACAGTATGGTACCAGTACAGTATAGTGTAAGTATACTATAGTTTCAGTACAGTATCAATACAGCCTGGTATCAGTACAATACAGTACCAGTAGAGTATCAGGACAGTACAATATCAGTACTGTGTTGTAAGTTCAGTATAGTGTCAGTACAGTACAATATCAATACAGTACAGTATCAGTACAATACAGTACAATGTCAGCACTGTGTTGTAAGTTCAGTATAGTTTCTGTACAGTCCAGTATCAGTTAAGTATCAGTTGAGTACAGTGTCAATAGAGTATCAATACAGTCCAGTATCAGTATAGCACAGTACATTACGGTATCAGTAGAGTATCAGTACAGTACAGTATCAGTAGAGTATCAGTACAGTATGGTATCAGTTGAGTACGGTGTCAGTATAGTATCAATACAGTACAGTATCAGTATAGTATGGTGCCAGTAGATTGTCAGAACAGTACGGTATCAGTAGAGTATCAGTACAGTATGGTATCAGTACAATATGGTATCAGTACAGTACAATATCTGTACTGTGTTGTAAGTTCAGTATAGTGTCAGTACAGTACAGTACAGTATCAATACAGTCCAGTATCAGTACAATATGGTATTAGTAGAGTATCAATCAATACGGTATCAGTACTGTGTTGTAAGTTCAGTATAGTATCAATACAGTCCAGTATCAGTGCAGTACGGTATCTGTTGAGTACGGTGTCAGTATAGTATCAATACAGTCCAGTATCAGTACAATATCAGCACTGTGTTGTAAGTTCAGTATAGTTACTGTACAGTCCAGTATCAGTGCAGTGTGGTATCAGTAGAGTATCAATACAGTACGGTATAATTACTGTGTTGTAAGTTCAGTATAGTATCAATACAGTCCAGTATCAGTGCAGTACGATATCTGTTGAGTACGGTGTCAGTATAGTATCAATACAGTCCAGTATCAGTATAGTACGGTGTTAGTAGAGTATCAATACATTGTAAGTTAAGTACAGTATCAGTGTCAGTACACATAGTATTAAGATTAAACCTGATGAAAAGTGATAAAGAACCCTAATGAAGAAGAGTGATATAGAACACTGAAGAGGCATGATGAAAAACACAGAAGAAGAACCATAATGAAAAAGAGTGATATAGAACCCTGAAGAACCGTGATGAAGAACCCTAATGAAGAAGCATGATAAAGAAATTCAATAATGAAGAGTGATATAGTACACTGTAGAAGAACCCTAATGAAGAAGAGTGATATAGAACCCTCAAGAACCATGATGGAGAAATGTGATGAAGAACACTGAAGAAGAGTGATGAAGAACCCTGATAAAGAAGTGATAAAGAACCCTAATGAAGAAGAGTGATACAGAACACTAAAGAAGAACCATGATGAAGAACACTGAAGTAAAGTGATAGAGAACCCAAATGAAAAAGCGTGATGAAGAACCCTGAAGAATAAATGTGATGAAGAAACGTGATGAACAGTGATGAAGAAACGTGATGAACAGTGAAGAAGAGTGATAAAGAACCCTAAAGAACCCTAATGAAGAAACCTGATAGCGTGATATAGAACACTAATGAAGAAACCTGATGAAGAGTAATATAGAACCCTAATAAAGAAGCATGATGAAGAACACTGAAGAAGAGTGATAAAAAAACCCTGATGAAGAAGAGTGATCAACACTAAAGGAGTGATATTGAACCCTGATGAAGAAGAGTGATATACACTCACCAGCCACTTTATTAGGTACACCTGTCCAACTGCTCATTAACACTTAATTTCTAATCAGCCAATCACATGGCGGCAACTC
>JAOUQZ010000041.1:24866946-24895033 GCA_028564935.1 Neosilurus hyrtlii | reverse complement strand
TATATATATATATATATATATAAATATATATATATATATATAAAATTTTCATATATTTTAAAAATAAATCCTCTTATCTGTGAGGTTTATGTACAGTCCAGGATAGATAGAGCATATGGACCTCCCAAAACAGCCAGAGATAAATTCCAGACAAAAGGGTTTGTGGGATTGTGTGGGTAGCAATGTGTGTGCTGTCTAGCAATCTTTGGCTGTTTGGGTCCATGCACCACCTGCAACACACACAGAGTATGGAAAAGAGAATTAAAACCTTTGGTCACCTTTTTTTATGGGTTCACATCATTTTTACTTGATTAAGTACAGTATAACTTGACATTATTGAAATGCAAAGGTTACCTTACCTAGACCCTGTTTAGCTTGATGCTGGTTGTTATCTAGGGATTCCAGATCTTGAAGCTGCAAAGAGTCTCTCTTGGAAGGCTGATTTGCTCTCCCGTAAGTTTGTGAAGTCCTCTTAGAGTTCTCAAAAGAGTCTGACATGCTGTCCTCAAAGACTTCATGCATGGTACCCTGATATGACCCCGGCAGATTGGGGTGCACTGACACGGTTACAGAGGCAGTGGCCGTAACCATGGTGACAGTGTTGCTTGGCTGCTGCAGTGTATTTCCACCATGGGCCAAAGTTTTAGTCCTGTTCTGCTGTGGCCCTCTGCCTTGCCTAGGACCGCAGTAAGTAGTCCTCTCATGAGAATTTGTACTGTTATTGGGTAAAGGGTGTCGCATAGATCCCTGGTACTCCAGCTTGCCATCCCACCCTGTGATCTGGGAACTGATGGAATTTACTGTATTCTGCGTTGCCTCACTGGTTGGATGTTTTTGACTTGTTGCAGAAGGAATTTCACTATAAGGTTTTACCACCTAGGAAATATAAGATGTCAGCATGGTGATGACAACTAACAGGCAGTAAAACTTGAAGGCAGCAGTGTTACCACTTTATCAACTTTATGCAATAGAAGAAACTTACTGTTAGCTTTGGAAAAGATGGGTTCTTGCTGGCCTCCACCAGTATGTGTGAAGTTGGCAGCTGTGTAGGTGTGGCTATGTAGGCATTTCTGTCACACTGCTTGTAGTCCTCTTCACCAATCCCAGATGTGTTGGTTGTTTCAGAGTAGTACTCAGAGTCTGAGACCTCAGTGAAGGCTTGCTGTGGTGCTCTGGGGATGTGCCCAGCATAGTAGCCATGGTCGTTCATAATTCTGGGCATGGGCTCGGGTGAGGGACTGGAGACACTGCTGATATTGTTGGCAAGAAGGACTTCGGCCGGAGGACCCATGATTGATAGCAGAACAGGCAGTAATACCAGGCCATTTAGAATTCCCAACAGTGTCAAAATGGCCAGCACTGCAAAAAAGTACCTTTGGTGGAAACAAAAGTAGGATTTTATTTAACAAAAAACAAAGCATATGCAAAATGATTTGACATTTTTTTGTCTTTTAATAAAACAACAACATAAAACACTGGGTTCTAAGTTCTATGTTGCTGCCCTTTAACTTCTTCTCCCACCATTTCCTCTTGCCATGTCTTCCCCTCGGGAAAACTGACAAAGCTAGAGAGAAATTCCTATGCTCCATCTTTGGCGCAAGCACACTCTTATACTCCCTCTGGGAACCCTCATCTATCACCACTGCACTGGCACTTCCAGAATAAGTGTGTTTACATTAGTGTGTGGATTCTACACGTCAGAAACACTCACCCCATTCCAAAAAGCTTGCTCTCATTCTCATAGCATACTCTTATTGACCTTCTTTCTTTCATGACCATCAAGCTGCTGCTAATGTAACTTTCCTCTCAACAAATTTATTATTCCATTTCACTGAGTTACCATTTCGCCTTGAACAAGCTACACCACATCTGTATTTATGCTGGGCAGGACAACAACCCTTAGATCTCCCCATTTCAAATCATTCTTCCTCCTGTGTACACTTGTGAATTCAGGTCTGCCATTAAAACAGTAAGATTTCAAGATTCCCAAGATTCAAAAGTCAAAGACAATGATTCCAGTGGTCTCCAATTGGTCCCAGAATTTTACCACTGACTGTTTTCTCACTCTGAGTACCACCGGTTCATGATAACCCTGGATGTAATTGATGAAGTGGTTCCTTTACAAACGCATTAAAACTGGCAGTAATACCATTCTATCCGTCCAAGCCAAGGACAGCCTGGAAGGACATGGCCTGGAAGGGACTGGATGCAGGTTTAGTGGTTATAAGGTTATAAAACCTCCCCACTTGGTGATGAGGTTTAAAGCCCTACAGGGGTGTTGGCCTAGGCAAGGTGAACGAGGCTCGAAGGAGACCTGCTGCCATTGTGCTGTGTGCCCTGGCTGGCGTGCTAATGCACAGGCAGTCATAATGGGCTGCAGAGCTACAAGAATTTATGTCTCTGGGTTTCAGCTCATGGCACCAAAAGAAGGCTCGCCCTCACCACAAGAAAGAGAGCATGAGAAAATTAGAGGGTGCTTCAGTTAAAAGCCAAACATACATAGACAATGTAACTGTTCTAGCTGTGGTTCAGATATCTGGAGGTAGGAAAGAGAAAAACAGGGTCTGGAAAAATAAGGATGTGGATTTGAGGACTTGAAAGTGTTCCCTTCAACAAACCCTGCCACACACAGCCAACATCTTATAGTCTCACCCAACACAACTGGACTAAACAAGTTAACCTCAAGAACATCTGCTAAGAGCATCCAAGGTTTAGAGTGGATGCTGCTGTCCACTCACCTGCCTCTTCCTATGAATCTAAAGGTTTTCTTCGCTAGCTAAGGACTCGCAAAATCTCCTCACTAATTTTCATCTACTTTATATCTTTTGTTTTTTTTTATAACAGCGGAGCTCCTGATAGATAAATCTTTTTATAGGTGTTCTAGGCTAGTGTTATAAGAGTAGTGCGGCTCCTTAGACAGCTGAATAAACTTCAGCCCTGGAGGAAATAAATAAATAAGTCTCCCCTCCATTTCCTGTCTCTGGGCCAGAGGGAAATCAGGAAAGGATTTCTTGTCACCTTCTTTTACTAGCTGATTTCCACGTTCATTTGTATCACCTGTCTTGTTAGTTTAATGAATGCGTTTAACGTGTTTGTGTTCCCTTTATTGTTTGGTGTTTTGCTTGGCAAACATTTATCTGAGTTAGATTGTGCTTTTTATTCCGTATGGGTCAAAGCAATGCTTTATGAGCCTTTAGTTTTGGGTTTCAGTTCCGTTAATAATAAATCTGCTGTTTTACCGGTAACGTGGCAGCGTTATTGAGTTTCCTTTGGGATGATCACGTCACAAGTGGACAGCTGAGGTGCACAGGTAATATGAACACATGATTTGTGATCAGGTTTCATGCATCATTTCCATCGTGGGAAGGTTGTCGCACATTTATAATGCAAGGCTTCTATTCCATTTGTTTTCAGACAGGAAGGTCATTATACAGAGAGTACAGAAAAAAAATCACCCCTTCAAAATATTCACATTTTGTTGTTTCGCAGCCCGTCAACAATGAACTATAGGCAGCAAGGAACTGTCAGACGATTTCAGGGATAAAGTGAAATCTATAATCAATAAGTGTAAAATGCGCCGCACTACTAGGACCCCTACCAGGTCAGGCCGTCCCTAGGGAGAAGGTTCACCTTTAAACATGACAATGACCCCTAAAAATCTATGGAGTGACTTGAAGATGGCAGTCCACCAACAATCACCATCCAATTTGACTGAGCCTGAACAATTCTGTAAAGAATCGTGGTACAGTATACATGTGCAAAGTTGGTAGAAAAGCAGTTATGGCTGTAATCAAAAAATAGTGATGCAGGGGGACATGATTTAATTATTTGTGATTCTGTTTTCACTCATCCGTTGATTTTCTAAGCCGCTTATTCGTAATTAGGCTCGCAGGGAGATTTCTTTTTTATTTATTTATTTTTACGACTAGAAAAATATATCCATATTTTTTTGTGTGTGTCTTCATTGCTGCCTTCAAAGCAACAAAATGTGAATATTTTGAAATTTTGTGATATTTTTTCCTTCATCATCTGTATTTTATATGCATATATGTTGTTTTAAAAGCGTATGAATCTCTGCTGCATTTATTCTCAGGCAGAAATATCCCACAGATCATATTTAATGTACATTGGTGGTCTGCTAAGATAACCTACAAATGAATGAAAGTTAAGATGACTAGTGCCGCTCCACCCTTCAGCATGATTTCCAAAAAGCCTCACAATGTCTTTTTTCCAGCTAATGGAATGACATATTCAAGGACAGTAAATTTGTCCTTCGTTACTTCCTGGTAGCATCGGGACACATTTGCTGTACACTAAAAATGTTTTACATGTTATGTGTGATATATACCGGTCATTACATATATCCCAGACTACCCCAGGAATGTGGTTGACTTGATGGATCACAATGCATCTTCCACCGCAAACACATTTAACCCCGTTCACATGTGTATTTAGTGCTGTCCTCTTGTGATCTGATTACCCACGAGGAGTAAGGAAATTAATCTTTTCAAAATGCTTGTAGTATTCCATGACAGTACACTGGTTGGAAGTTTTAAAATCCAATCGTTTCAGGCTGTACTGAAGTATACCTTTTGTTTGTGCGAGACTTTCTGACTCCCCTTTCCTGTATACATGAGAAGACTGGGGAAAACATATAATTGTTTATTTTACTAAGTCAACATTCTGAAAGTTGTGTGTAATTGATTAAAGCTGAAAAAAAAATACACAGGAAGAAAAAGTAAAAGAAAAAAAGTGAGAAACCATCCATGGGCCCCACTTGGGTTAGACCTCCAGAGTAGACCTAGTGTTAGGAATTCTGTTGTTTATATAAACTGTAATCTTTTCCATTCCGAGTCAGGGGTTGGAAGGGGTGGCTCCTTCTGAGAGGGGCTGCTGAGCTTGTTCTGGTGTTTATTCAGTGTCCCACCGCCATTAGATGTTTACAGGACCATATTTATGCTGCTCCCAAGCTAGAGGGCCTGCGTACTCTCCTCCACCCTTTCTCTCCCCCTCCATCTAAACAGGACCTCCCATTGTGAATGCCCTAATGCTGGCATGCTGCACCCTCCAAATGGTTTGCTCTAACTACCCTGCCCCCCAACTCATTCTACTTTACCAGTGTCCTAAAAGGAAACACCCCCCCCCCTTCCCAAATAACCAGGCTACACTGCTCTTCCTCTTCTCCACCTCCACTTTGTCTCAATGTTTAGGTTAAAGAGGGAAAAGAAAAAAATTCTTTCACCATCTGACTTCATTCAAACTCTTGTCTGAATATTTGTGGTGCCAAGAAGCCACCTTGGGGGTATTTAGATTTTTTTTGTTAATGTACTTCTTCTCTGTTGCACTTTTTCTCTAACTAGGCCATTTTTATGTTTTGGGTCTACTCGAGGTTGCTCTCAAGGTTGTGGTCAGGATCCAGCAGAGCCCAGATTCAGCAGAAAAACACTGTGATTTGCTCTTTTTTTTTTTGAGCTAGACGTTTGAGTGAGGCAGGGAAAATAGTAGGCTGGAGGCAGTGCTCCGAGGCTTTCTGAATTTCGGTTGAGGCATTCCTGAACAGTTGAACCCATTGATGGACTGGGCAAACACCCCTCTTATGTGGTGACCTCTTTAGGCATAGAAGCTCTCAACCGGATGATTGGACATTTGACGTACTCTCCGAGAGAAAAGTTTAGAATGTGTGTGTTACCACCCAGAAAGTATTTATGTGTTTACAAGCAGCTGTTACACACCCTTGATGTTTTCTACATTTGTTCTTGTGATGAAACAACACTAAAAGTACTGCTAAGGGTGGCCTTAACTTCTGAAGCAAGAGTGACAAGACCAGATGATGAGTGAAACACTTGTCCCTCTTGATCTAACCCTAAACAGCAACACAACATGTGTTCCTTCTTACAGAAATACATAAAAACTGCAATACTTACAATAACCTGGGGGTAAAAAAACACAAAAACAATCATCCACAACCCTTGACATTTCTCAGTATGTGTGAGTAAGTGGGCCAATCTCAAAAGCATATGGTCAGTAGCATGTGGTCGACTGTCAAGTACTCACCTCATGATGAAGTCAAACTCTGAGCCAGCCAGCATAAGCACTCCAAGTAGTGTGGAGATGGCACCATCCATCACAGGTGCAAACATGTGCTCCAGAGCCACTCCTGAGCGTGTGTTTCGGTCCCCGATGGCAGTCAAGAAGGCCTGCAAACACAGGAAGTAAAACAGATAAGATCCACTGTGTATATCCTGCTTCCTTGTTTAAAGATTTGAAGCTAAATAATGATAATTGGAAAAACACTCCTTACCAGTGCAACATGCACAGTGAACTCCACTCCAATGCCAACAGAGGCAATAAGGATAACCACAGGGATGGCACTCAACTTGATACCGATCAGACCCATGATGCCAAACAGCTCTATTGTCATCATAGCCAAGATAAAAACCTGAGTAAGAAATTAAGAAAGACAGTCTCATTAAATCTGTAGCATACCACCAATTCTAGAGCTGTTGGGCAAAGAGCCCGACCACCTAACATGTAAACCCACCCCCATTTCCATATCACTCTATGCTAACTTTCTAACACGGCTCATCCTGTGGCAGTAGGCATAAGCAAGCAAAGAGGAAAAATGGACTTACAATAATGCCTGCTGTCCATGGGTTCAGCAACAGGATGGCACACACTAAGAAGGTGCAGGCCAGCACCACACTGACAGACAACAGGAACCAGTGGCGGAGGCCAATATACTGCTCCCAGAAAAGGAATGGGTATCCGTTGGGGTAGTTTGGGATGCCTTTGCGCATAAATTCTTCACAGATGGAGCGCACACTCTCGATGGCTTCAATGAAGTCTGAAGCCTGCCGAAGACCATTCAGGTAGAAGGGGAACTGGGCAAACTCCAGAGGCTCAGCAGCTGGAACTGGGAGAAAAAGACCAGGCGTTAAGACATGAGCACAGACATAGAATATAGATAGTCTTCCTCCACATAAAGCTAAATTGGAGAGAGAGAGAGAGAGAGAGAGTGAGAGAGTTTAAGAAGGACACTTACTACGTAGGTTCTCTCCAGTGGTATCATATTTGTCATGAATCCACTCGTGAGGATGGGGATAGAAATTGGCCTGTGATGCAGCATAGCCTAGAGGATCATTACTGACCCACACAGTCAGGTAAATGTAGAAGACTTCTTGGGGGATCAGACCATCATTATCTACCAGGCGGCGAGATGTTAGCTACGAGAGAAAAGAATCTAAATGAATATTGGCCTCTGCACCTTAATTGACATATTAGACAAATGCTTAACCACATACCTGGCTGTAATTGAATGGCTCTTTCTTAGAGCCAGTCTGAATGAGGAGTTTGTAAGCTAATACTCCATCCTCAGTACCATTGCGGTAACTCTCATAGGTGATTCTGCCTGCTTCCCAGTCAGCATCAAATGCAGCTTGTAGTCCTATCAAAAAGAAAATGTAATGCATGAGGCTGCATTTAAACAATTGCTAATGCTTTTCCAATATGTGCTTAGATTATTAACAGAAACTTGAAACAGGCATCAAACAAACTTTCTTAGCAGAATTAAATGAGTTAACAACAATCCATACACACAGACATGTAAAATAAAATCCCTCAAATTGGAGAGTGTGTGGAGGCTGAAAAAACAACCAGCGACAGTCTTTCATGCCCTTCAAATTACAAAGTCTGGCAACAGCTGAAAAACAGTTTCCTTAACCATTCTTTAATTACAGAGATCTCCACACAAGTAAGGAAACCGTGTAGGGGGACAGGCAGCGGCAGAAAGAAGGACCCTTTGAACTGCCTCCAGTTCCCGCTGCCTTTCAAAATACATTTTTTCTTTTGACTCTAAACCAGCAACTTTTTCTAGTTGAAGGCCAGGTGGAGAGGTCATAAGCAGGCAGAGATAACCTCTGACCCTTCCTGATCTTCCTCCCTAAGGCCAGAAGGAAAATTACACCGAAGCTTGAACTCTCACTGAACTCTTTCCCTTACCTGTAGTCTTACACAATTTCACTTTCACGTGAGCCGAAATACACAATCTAGAATTGGATAGATCTTAGTCCCTTTAAATCATGGAATTAATTTTGTCACTGTCTCATTAACACATGTCATTATCATAAAAAAAAGACTCCCAAAAGCATTTTCTGTGTGTGCTTAAATGATACCACCAATGAGATGAGTTCTTACCTCTGAGCCAGTCATGGAAGTAGTGGAGCCACATGCGGGGTAATTTTTGATTGCTGTCTCTCACGATGTACTTGACAGAGTTGAATGCATTGTGAAGCTGCAGGAGCTCACGTTGAGAGTGGGCATAATCGAAGCCATCCATTGTGACTAAGTACATGTTGTAGAAAGAGAAGTACTTGAACTGGGCTGAAATGAAATCATACTCCTTTGTGTCCCTGGGCACAATATCCGTCAAGTAGAGGCCATCGTGGACCATGGTGGTACCATAGAGGCTAAGACTGAGCAGGGCCACAAATACCACCACCACCACTGTCTTCGTCTCAGGCTTCAGTAGCAGTGGCGCATACTTCTCTCGAGCAAAACGGGGCAGGTTCCACTGCAAAAAGGGCAGAGGCACACAGTCACGTGCCAGTCGAGGCTCCTCTGCTTGCGCAAGCAGATCTCGGGTAGAGCTGGAGGGCATGAATAGCTGGGAGCCGTAAGGATCGGCAGCTGGCCTGGGGTCTGGGGATGACAGCATCACAGAGGGAGGGCTGGTTGAGATCTGAGATGTTGGGGGCAAAATGGTGACAATGTGCTGACCAGCAGCATCACACTGCGTGAACGCCTGCACTGTGGTGGTGATGTGGGTACTGGTAGTAATTGTAGAACCAGAAAAAGTGGGGGTGGCTGGGCCATGGACATGAGTGTGGTTATCATTGGCATCAGAAAACTCCTGACTCTGGATCTGGATTACTCGAGAGGAGCATGGGCTGTGCAGGAGGTGGATAAAAAACAACAATGAAGTGTAACCCTTGACATTTTAAGATTAAGTAATAAAAACATCTCTAAATACATCAGACCACATAGCTCACTACACTGAGTTAGTAAAAGAGCAGTCGGTGACGGCTACCTGTAGAAGCAACAGAGGATGTCCAGTCTTTTGTACTTGCGTCTATGCAAATCCAGACTCAGGATTGCAGGAAAGATGAGAAGGACCATGGCAAAATTAAATACCACCACAACAGCAGCCTGGAGACAGCGAAAAGTACAAGAGTGATTAGAAGAAAGACCTGGCTTTCATTTAAGCTTTCATTTACAACACACAACTCCTTAGCCGCTGTCTCAACTTGATAAAAAATACTCTTTGCATTTAAGCTCCCTTACTGTTTTAGTGCCTTGAGACTGAATCCTGGAAAGTAAATTATGCGACCTAAATCTAACAACTTTACCCCCACCTTCGTCCTTCTGCTTCAAACATAGTCAACAAGCTAGTGAAAGGGGACTCCCAAGGATACAACTAGCCTGAGCAGTATTACCCCTCCACACCCTACCCCAACCCATACACCCAACACACACACACACACAACCTGCCTGCCTGTGACAGACATTATACTCCATATCATTAAAGAGCAAGACCACCCAGCGCTCGCTTAGGGAGATCAGAGAAATGAGGGTTGACAGCTTGGTGATATACTGAGTATTCACTCATCCTATTGCTCTCTCTTCTCTATCTCTCTCCCTGACTCTCTATAAGAACCTGAGAGACAGGCTTCGTTTTTAGGTAGGCAGACGGGGAGCAGCCATAAACACTTGGAGAAAGAGGGATGGCAAAGAAAAAAAAAAACTAACAAAAGAAGTGCCTCATTTATTATGCTTACACTTCATTGACCTTTTCAGAGTGCTACTGCTCCTGGCAGCCTACTGAATAGCCAACACAAGGTGCAGATATTTCCAGGTTTGTTACTGACAAATTCATACACACATGTACACCCATAGTCCTAGATATACCTGCAGAGAGAAAGCCCGTAGAGCAGGAATGGGCACCAGGGCTGCCATGAAGAAGGCAATCATATTGTTAATAGAGGTGAGGGCCACGCTGGTGCCGGTCCTTCTGAGACAGTCACCAGTCTTTTCCTACACACACACACACAAAGAGGTAGCAAAGACAACAGAGTAAACACATCGTCCATATGAAATAAATAAATTTGCAATATGTTGTTGAATCATCAACACAGCCGAGTTGTGGTTAGAGTGTAAGAAAATCTCATGCCTTGAAGGGGATGTTGGAGCCAGTCTCAGTGAAAGAATGAGCCAGAAGGAACATGTCGTCCACCCCTATGCCCAGTGCCAAAAATGGCAGCACCTGTGGAGGATTACACCATTCTCTCTCAGAATCAGTTACAAAAAAACGGGGTTATAAGAATCAGTGCTAATCATTCTCAGGGGTGACTGTGTGTACCTGGGTAGTGGCAGCGTTGAAAGACAGCCCCAGCAAAGAGCACAACCCTAAACCTGCAGCGACAGACAGAGCCACTAGCAGCACTCCAGCCAGCCCTACTGCCCCCTGACTCTTAGCACAGTCCCAGCGGAGCATGGTCACACATGCATAGGCCAGCTATACCCACATAAACACACAAAACAACAGAGGAAGAAAAAACCACTGGGTTATACATCACCCTCACACACAAAACAGCATTGTATACTGCAGATCATATAAAGTAATATGTATTTAGCATCTTTATGGTGACACAGTGCTTGTAATGGTGTATTAGTTTACCATGAGTAGGTAACCTCCTGCAACTCTGATGACGCTGACTTCAGAAAAGGATTTCATAATGTCATTGAGTGTGGTGGTGGAAAAAGCATGGACATTAGAGGAAGAGTTCTGAGGAATGCTGCCATGGACCACCTAGCAAGAGAAGCCAGGATTACAAACCATTAGAAACTACTACTAGAACCGATTAAACCAAGCAGATAAAATGAAACTATTAGATTGTATAGTAATAATATTATCAACTATATAGCCATTTCATATAATCTCCATTCACAAGGAGATTTAATAATTACTTTTCCAGCAGTTCACTTCATGTTTTAATGCTAATAAAGCACAAACAACATGAGAAGAGCCCACCGGATGTTTGATAAGCATGGAATAATGAGCACAGATGCCAGGGTCAGGGGTCAGATGGATCAGATGAGATTACCCTTCAGGCTATTCCATCAGTTCTGTGAAGAGCCAACAACCTGAAGGGGAACTGAATACGCTAGCACTTTGATTTTACAGTGTCCTGTTCCGTTTCTTCCAGCTCCACTTCTCTCATTTGCTCACTACTTCTCTTACTCTCTGTTTGACTCAGTGTCAGCTCAAAAGCAGCTTGTTTCTATAACCGGAAGTCTGACAGAGGACTCCTAGGAAGAATGGAGGAATTTGGACAAGCAAAGTCCCCCTCCCCCTCCCCCATCCCCTAGAACAAAGCCCCTCACCTGAGACCCACCCCTGCCCTCACCTGAATGACAGGTAAATGCAGAGATCCAGGCATTCTCATCTGTAATTTGAAGGGAAATAGGACAGAAACATACCTCAACAAACTTTCTCTGCCAGGACTCCAGGATGGCAGTGGCCTTATCTTCATTCCAGTTGATGTCATGGATCTCATAATCATCCTTAAAGTGTTCATATAGCTGCTTGGGGCTCATGAGAAGAAACATGGTCTGCAAAGCCTCTGCACTGCAAGGGGATAAGGAAATGATGGGTGAGCAACATGCATGACCTCAGACATAAGGGGCTGGGGAGGAATCACAGCATTAACACTCCTTTTTTTTTGAGTTCCATGAATGACCATGAGGGCTTTAAGTAGACATGGTTTCAATGGGTGTTTGTCGCTTAATAGGTAAAAGTGTAGGACTCAAATACAGACACTCTTTTAAAAAAGGGGTTCTTAAAATCAAGAGAGATTAGTCTCTATGTGCATTGCCCACCATGCCATCGTCCTCTCTTACCTCTGTAAAAAGCCTTGTGAATTCTTCTCTCGTTCTCCAAGGATCAGCTCTTCCTGCCAGTGCATGAACTTCTTTGAAAAACCATGGCAGCCACCTTGTAGTTCCGCAGCAATATCTGGACTCTAAACAGGATAGCAATACATTTAATTTAAATATCTAACATCTACAGAGCATTAATGGCAATGTGGCGGTTATCCTAAAGGCTCCATGCCCACCTGATGCATGTCCTTGTTGGGGGCACTGAGTGGGCAATCTGTGTCATTAGGATTAAGACAGGGCCGGTTCATATAGGCATGGCCTACTTGAGCCTTGTCCAGCATCTCTTTGAAACCTTCCAATGAGGTGAACTGACTCAACTCCTCCATGAGCTTCAGAGGGTCCAGATTCATCCACTGAATATCAGGCATCCCCCTGGAGAAGACAGACAACAACATGCGTGGCGTGAAGTAATGACAAGATTATTATCTGGAATTGTGAAAACACAACTCCAGTGCTACCTCTCCTCTGCCTTCCCATCATCAACTTTCACTATTGCCTGGTCTCTAGGTTGGACTGCACAAGATTTTGGCTGGTTTCATTTGGGCCATAGCCACAGCATAAAGTAGCGTTTATTATCCTATTACACGGCTAGGGGCATAAAGCGCTGGCAGGCCATGGTCTCCAGTATCTCAACCCCTGTCCATAGAGTCATAACAATTACCTCTGCTTCCCAAACATCTTGATAAGATGCCAGGAGCAGTCATGGTGGGTCGAGCTCTCCACTATCCCATTCTATGGCTCAAAACCGAAGCTTGCCGGGCCTCTAATCCACAGCCTCCCACTCAATACCAACGAGCCCCACTTGAATCTACATCTGAAATAATGGAGAGCACTATGCTGTATTGAGATGTCTGAAGGCTATATTTCAAGGTCCTTGTTTAGTCAATGAGAAAGCATCCCATCATGGCCACTGTGATAAAAATGCCCCAAAATAATTTCTTCCTTCAGAATTTTTCTTGCTTTACAAAGATTAGAACATGGGAACAACCAGTTGCACAAAAAGGGTGATTTTTTAAGGTTGCAGTTAATCTTATCCATGTGCCCCCTATACAGTGTTAATCTTTAAAAAATAATAATAATAATTTGAGATGAAGCAAGGGAGAATTCCTGAGAGAAAGTGATATTCTCTGGCCTGTCATTCTTCTGCTTATATCTATTAAAATGACGCAAACTCAGGTTGATATATGCACCAAGGAGAGTGGGGGGTCTTTCAGAGTGGCCAGTGCTGGCTTCGGAAGGGAGAGAGAGAGAGAAAGAGAGGGAAAGTGTCCTAACACTGGGCCCAATCTCCAATAACTCATGAAGAGTAGCTTCGAATAAAGCTGTGCCTCTCCCATTCCCACATACCAAGCGCCTTTGCTCCTGCCTGCAAAGAGAGCCTCCTTTATCTCCTATTTTTTGCTTGAGTGAACTGGCCTAGGTCCTTTTGTTTTTCCATAGATTGCTGCTCTTTGTTCTGTCAAGTTTTTCCTCTCTCTCTCTCTCTTTCTCTCTCTCTCTCTCTCTCTCTCTCTCTCTCTCTCGCTCCCTCTCTCTCCTCAGTCTGCTTTAAAATCCCCTCAAATTTACTGAAGTGAAAGCAAGAAAAGACATTAGGTTCACCCCTAACTCCATGCACACATGCTGAAAGACTGAGAAAAGGAGAAAATTATTTGTTTGGTAAAGAAAAAAAGGAAAAAAAAAAGAAAGAATACACTAAACCCTATAATTTAGAGCCAGTGGTTGGAGCTTTGAAATTTGCAAAGGCCCCTTGAGTGAGTTGAAGATAGTAAAAACACATGTAGATGTACCACATGTACATCAGTGTATAATCTGTTTACATTTTTTTTATTTCTAAGGCTAACACTATCACTAAAAACCAACAAAAACAGGTGCGGTGTAAATTCCTCCTGTCCAGCCATTATACCATACATTTCGATAACTGGAAGGAATATCTGCGTAGATCAAAGTTGGCTGTAAATTTCTTGCATGCTCTTCTCCCTCTATGAGCCCTAGACTTGAATAATGGCCATTTTATTTGTTGGACAACTTACAGCTCAGAACCCGAGCGATTACCATGAGAATGCACAGTGTTACCCAGTGCTGACAAAGCTGGGGCCCCCTCACTGATGGACACTCAGTCGTAAACCCAGAGAATGCTTACCATTGTTTGACCAAAAGCATACCCCCTTCACCCGGCTGGACACCCACCCCCGCCTCCTACCCACCCAGCAGCAGCCATCTTTTCTCTTCCTCCCTCTGTCCACTGTCCACAAGGGCTTCTTTTGCCTGGCTTTGATAGCAGGATGGGTGAGGGGGAAAAAAACGAACGGGCCTGATGACAGCACAAGTCCAGGTGATGATGGAGGCAAGCTCCAGCTTATCAACAACCTAAATGGAGCTTTTGCTTAGAGCTTGATGTTAGAGTTTGTCACTGCTAGTGCTGCCTGGGAGGGAGGGAGGGAGGGAGGGAGAGCTCTTGTTAACAGAGCATATGTAACTTCCAGGGAGGTCAAGTATGCCTAGTCCAGCCGTCAAAGGTTAACTTTAGCTACATAAAGAAATGGTATGCATGGCTAGTATGCGTCATTGTGTTTGTGTGTGTGTGTGTCAGATAAGATGATCATACTTACGGTAAGTACGCTGAACCTCCCTGCAGTTTGGAGCCCTCCCAGAAGCAGTCCAATGGGGTCACAATCATGCAGGGGAAAAGCTTGTCAATCATCTTAAAAGGAAAACAGAGCAATTTTTTTAAGGTGACCATTCATCGATATAACAAGTATATACCACAACAAAGCTCTGAGTAGCACTGATATAAACTGTACTACTCTCGACAGAGGCAAATGTAAACATCAGTCATAACATACCCTCTCAATCATGACATTTTCTATAATCGGGACTCCAGATTTGAAGCAGATTTTGTTAAGATCCCAGGATCTGTAGAAAGAAATCGTTTGAACAGTTATATATTAAAACGGCGCCTCTGTTGTTGCAGAATCTCTGGTCTGTAATTCTTAAAGAAAAATATTCCTGGAGGTTGCACTCACTTTCCATAAAGAGACACCTGGACTTTGCTGGCAGACACAGCAGCCTCCAGGTGGAGCAACAAAGCTTCTTGGGTAAGAATATTGGTTCCTTCTTGTTTGGGTGTCTGTATGAGCATCTGTGAGGTGAACACTGCCTCTTCTCCTTGCTTCTCCTTTGTGTAGCGTAATTCCCTGCTCACCCTACTGCCAGCTAAAGAAGAGGGAAAAAAGAGGAAGAGAGGAGGGGAGACTGAAATCAATCAGTGCACTTCAGCACTACATACAAACAGATTATTCTGTTTGTATTCCTCATACTTCTAGTGCTAATTGGTCATTCCCTAAATATTTATGCATTGCAACTAAATATAAAGTACATGGATAACACCACAAGCTGTTTCAAGTTTAATAATGCTACGTAAAGATCTGGATTCTCAATAAGCACCAGGATTAATTAGGCTCTGCAGTTGTAATTTCCACATGTATCTCACATCCAACCAATTCCAGAGACAGATGTGAGAGTCACATGAGACACTTTGGCTAGAAAAAGAGAGCTAGAGCTGTGTAAACTATATAACACCACTAATGCTATCCCACCAAACTGGGAACACAGGGCTTTGCTCAAGTTCTCTTGTAAATTCTCCCAAACTGTGAGTGGCTGGAACATAGTGTACAGGTTAGCCTGTGCCCAGTTCTCAGCCAACCTTCCACCTCACTACTCAATGGACACGCTAAGCTTGAGCCTGGCCACTTCTTCAATAATCAGATCTCAACCAACCCGCATTTTAGATTTTTTTCTTATTTTAGCTTTAATCCTGGAAACAGTATTAGCTGTTTTGCTTTTTTTTTTTTTTTTTGAACTTTCACAATTTTCTTTTCATTAAATAATAATAATAAGAATAAGAGGTACAAAAATATATATAATGGCTATATTGCTCTTAGTTTTTGGCAGCCAATTTATATACTTGAAAAATGATTTCACAATTTCTGAAAAATCTAAGTATTGCACTAGATATTAATTTTTTTCTTTAATTTTATTGCATTTTCTTTAATTTAATCCTAAATCCAAATCAAAGATGCACATTCACACCTACCCCTTAAACTGTAAACACCACTGGACTAGACTCAACAGTGTCCTGATATGAAAGCAGCATATATGGGTGGCGGCAGGGGGAGTGAGTTGCACCTTCGCTTCCTCCACCTTCATGGCTGAAATGGCCTTGAGCAAGGCACCCAGCCCCCAACTGCTCTCCGGACACCACAGTGTGTGGCAGCCCACTGCTCCGAGTGTGTGTGCTCACTGTTTATGTGTGTGTGCTCACATTGGATGGGTTAAATGCAGAGGCAATAATTCCCCTTGAGGGATTAATACAGTTTATCAAAAAACCAAACAAAACAAAAAAACCCTCAGAGAACTATGTTTTCATATAACGAGTGTGCGCTTGTGTGTGCTTGTATGTATGTATTATGAGCTTTGAGAACAAAAGTTAATGGTTGGACCTATCTGGAGATTTGAGGAAAGAATTGAGAGCCAAAAACACTGTTCATTTAGTACGTAGAGCTAAAATGAAAGACATCAAAGTGACTGGGGGGGGATCTAGAGTCCAACCCCCTAATTAACGAAGGCGGTGGTGAAAAGAGTGCATGGGGTAGTGATGGCTGTGCCAACTCCTCATGAAACACAGTGGCCCAGATCAGAGCCTGTCTGTATGCCTTTCCACATCCCAGTACTTGATGACAAGCCTGTAGTGGATAAGCGACACCCTGTTTTGCCTCCCGCATATCACCCATGGCTGGTTCACTGAACAAAAATCATGCTCATTCTGCCTTAATAGCAGCAGTCACTAAAAAATATTTGTTTAAATAACATGACCAGTCTTACTATGATAACGTATGTTTAAGTAACACTGCAGACAATAATGCAAATTACAAGTCACAGAAGTGACTTAATCTTTCACGGCTGCCAAAATATCGATTGCATGCACAATACATTCAGTATCCCGTTCGTTGATTGTCCTGAACGTTCTCCTACGATTGGGGTACATTACTTTAAACATTTTTCCAAAGTACTTTCCATGTACTGATCCTTTTGCAAAACAGAAATGTGTGCTTGATTTTATTCTTTTCTTTTTTTGTCTTGCTGTTCTGATGCCATGTTCACATTTAATACATTCAGACATCTGCAGGAATTGAGCTGCAGTCCTTGGGCCTGTAATTACAGGGGCTCCTGAAGTAAATTATAGCTATTTGTGTCTGGTTCCTCCCATCTGGACCACCCAGCTAGAGGGCCGAGTGAGAGCTGTTGCACAGCCAGTCTCCAGATGGGAGCTCTGCGCTCTCTCTCTCTCTCTCTCTCACTCTCTCTCTCTGTCTTTCCACCCACCACTGCTTGCGCTTAAAGAGACAGGAGCGCAAATACTTTCACAGCCAGAAATACAGCCACAGGGAATGGAAGGAAATGGGCAAAGGAACTGGAATACGTATTTTTATTTGGGAATGGAGAAGTTTGGAATGCCCTGCTGCTGCTGTGCTGTTTTCAGGGAGAGGCTTTCATGAAACCTGGGCTTTGCTCTGAAGAGGTTTACCTAACTTCCTCTTACAAATCAGTTCTGCCCTAAGGGAGGACAATACAGACTGTTAGTAGCCAAAAAATTAATTAAAAGCGGTAAAAATAAGACTCTATTACCATACTATAGAAGACTGATGTGTACCGATCCATCTGTGGCCTCTCTCTCTCTCTCTCTCTCCCTCTCTCTCTCTCTCTCTCCCCAGACAGAGAACCTCTTTTGTGTCCCCCATCATTTTTCACAGCCCTGGGAGTGACATCACCACCACAGGCCAATTATCCACCAGGAGGGTCCAACCACTTCTCCCCAGCAGAAAAACAAACTAACCTCAATATCTTGTAAACGAATCATTTCCTTATCTACTGCCCCCATGTTTTCTCCCCTGCAGATGAAACACCAATGTTACAAGCTAAATCCTTCCTAATCTTACAACTTAGATGATGAACAGGACTGGTGTGAGAGTCTACGTTCCCAGCAGGCAGTCTGGAAATTGACATGAAATTAGGCAGGGAGAAGCAACCCTTTACCCCCATGGATCAGCCCTCTGCTGGACACCGTCAGCGGCATTCTACTACATGCCCATTTCAGCCCATTCGCCCACCCAGCAAGCGATACTACCAAATTATGGCCGGACACCAGGCATGACACAAACATTCCAGGTCATGCTTATGTGATTGTCAAATACCACAACTTAGGAGATCCTGATAAAGTATCATAATGTATAAAAATAAATAAATAAATAAATAAATCGTGCATGTCACCCACTAACAAATGTTCATACCCATAAACATCAAACTGTATGACTTTTTATTAAAAACTGCCAATATAACCAGGAAAAATATGAAATAGATTTCACTCCAGGATCATTGTAAGTGGCTTCTAGTATGCGTGTGTGTGTGTGTGTGTGTGTGTGTGTGTGTGTGTGTGTGTGTGTGTGTGTGTGTGTGTGTGTGTGTGCGTGTGTGTGTGTGTAAAACAGTTGCAAGTGGAGCTGTAGTGTGGAGTTGCTGGCACTGAGTCCTCACTCCATTATACCAGGCCACCTTCAAAGTGTTGTGGACCAGATTAGTGGGATTAGGAGGCCACTGAAAAGACCCATGCTGATTTGGAGGAAGTCCCACGAGGAAGAGCGCTGAAAGAGACATTTTTACCTGGTTCTGCCACCCAAGTAAAAACTCGAATACTAATATGCAACTGAGTGGCAGCAAGCACAAACACATACACCAGCATATAAGACCACCAAGCACAACCCAATTCTGTTTGCCATCTACACCCTTTGCCTTTGATTCATCTTATCCATTCCAGGGTCTTTGCTTCTCTTTTTGAAGGTAACAAAAGGGTAGATTTTGGCCAAAGTACAAATGTTTTTTAGAAGCTCTGCTCCAAGTGCAACGCTCAATCACAGACACTATGAATGGGACATCCCTGAAGGAGCATTTGTGCCTTGCTCTATCGCTTCTTGGGTGAAATGGAGTCGGCTCCACCTCTGGCTCACCCAGAACTGAGGCAAGGGCATGGGGAGATTCAGTGCACGTCTTTGTCACTCTCGTTTCCAGTCCTTTTTATATGTTTCCCAACAAACAGCGAAAAACTAAAGAGAGAAACCCACTCAACAAAAACAAATGGATCGAGACTTTTCCCAGGCAGCTGAAACAATGCGTAAGAAAAGGGAGGGATGGATTTACTTTACCTAAAGAAACGCCGCTGATGTCAACCGTGTTTCTGTCGACTGTTTTGTTCTCTGTGACTTTCTCCTTAAATAACACTTTGATCCAATTTTTTTAAACGAATAAAATAGGGGGGGAAAAAAGAAGAAATCAAGACAGATTACAAAATCTAAGCTCCTGTTACCATCTATTCAATCTTGACGCTTCTGTCAGCATTGACATAAATTTCCACTAGTGCTGGCATTTAGACCATAGCCATTTCCATATGTATAGCCAAGCCTGTACTAATTATGCTAATCATCCATAGTGTTGGCTGCTGTGGAAAAATGCCCACATTAGGCACTCCAGTGGTTGCTAATGCAGCTTAATGTGTAGTTGAAACATACATTCATTCCATGATGAAAAGCAAAACTTTTCCACATTGCTGGTCTTATTCACACTGGAAATGAACTTACGGAGCCCACAAGCTATATTTTATTCTTAAAGTTCTAAGACCCCCCCCCCCCCCATCAAAAAAATTATATACAAAAAAAGTAGGAGATATTTATTTTTGTTGTTGTTACCAAATATTAGGCCTAATTCAACAGACAAAATGACAATGCATAGGAATAGGCATAGCATACAGAATTCAGCCCGATAGAGGTACAGCGAGAATAACATTACAATCAACCATTAAAGCTTTTAAACCACAGTGCTGCCTTCATATACCTTCTCCAATTTTGTAAACACAATTCAATTTTGAAAAACTTTTCCCTAATTAAGCAGCCTTCAGCTCCAACTGAGTTTCTGGAATTGGTGTATTTTGTGGGTGAAATGCTCTGTCAGACGCACTGATTGTGGCCAGAAAGCTCTGGGCCAGTGCTTTGAAAGTGACTAGCAGAGCAGTACTTGGGAAAAGGGAGGCCTGCAAAATTGAGTATTCAACTCAAGACTGATCTTGAGGAACGAGGACTGGGAGTCTGGGCTGCAGTGGATGTGTGTAGGGGGTTGGGACATAGAAGGGGGTGGGATGAAATAAACATTTTCGACTGACCCAGGTTGACTCTGGCCTTGTTTGTTCTTTCTACTGGTGAGGTCTGAATTTTCTGCAGGACGAGTTTATTTATGTAGCTGCTGTGACCTGCCATTCATGTCCAATAATGCTTCATAGAGCTTTCTATCTTTCAGTGCAGCCACTAGATGACTATAATTTCGAATTGTTGCGTTTAGTTTAGTTTTTTCGTGTTTAGACGACTGTTTCCGAATGCTGAGCATCTTTCACGCTTCAGGCATTTTGCGAGATTTCTGGGTGGCACCAGGAGCAAAGGGAAGGTCAATCACACTAATGTGTAGATGTTTATTCTCCCACCATCCTCGCTTTTCCTCAGTGTGTGGTGACTTTAAAAATCTCTGTCATGCTTGCTACCCAGAAAGCCTTGCTCTTTTTTTCATAATGTTTGCACAGCTTGCTTGTGTTGCCCGTGTCTGTCAAGCGCACCAAAACTGTGTCAAGACAGATGAGATCAATTAACCTCGGCATGTGCACAAGTACACAAACATCTTTTTCTGTTTAAGAAATGTTGCTGTCCTTTAAATCCAATGGACATTTTTTGGTATTTTTTGAAGTACTGACCATTTCATTTCCTTACCATCCTTCCAAGAGTTTTTTTTTAGTCATGTGACTGTGCATGAATACATTGTGGTCTTCCGAACCCACCGCAATGGTATGGCTTGTCAATAACAAGCTGATGTTTATCCTTCTTTCTGAAAGAGAAACAGGCTTCCATTCTATCATGGGTTGGTTTATGATTGGATCAAGATGGTGGCCACCTCTGAGAGTCAGGGTGAAATGACTCCTACTTCATTCTCCCAACAAATTATCCTCTGGATCAAGTACACACATGGTGCTAAACTTCCAAAGTGTAGCAAATTTAAAGATAGTGCCGATAAAACCCTGCGCTCCCCTGCCCCCAACCCTTCACCCCATATTCTACTTTATTACCCCCCTTTTCTTCTTACTGACAATGGGGACCAGCTCACACTTTCCCAAGCTTTCAGCAATGACCTCAGCCATTTCTAACCAAAACAGACTTTTAATTATTAAAAATGTACATATTTTTTAAAAGATGACTTTAACTTTGGACAACAGATATTATAAATTAACCAACAAATCCTGTTTACCATTTAAAAAACGACTGCAGGAATAACAAACACCCATCCAAAATCAAAAGTATAATAGACACGCTGTAGTGACGGATAGACCTGAATCAGAAATCACCCCTTCCCTTCTTTATACATTGTAGTAGGCTCAAATCGTACATAACGGACAGGGAGGGCGGATGCATTCAGAGCACCCAATGACAAAATGCAGCTTCTTGGGTTTCCCCGGATTCCCTCGCAATCTCTCTGAACACTTGAAGGGAACCCGGGTGGTCATGGTGGCCGGAGTGACATTTGGGTTGGGGGCAGAGGTTGGAGTGATGGTGCAGCTGTGACAGCCTTAGGGTATATGTTGATGTGGCAGATGATCCCAAACGCACAGCCACATAAATGTGAGCCTTTCCTTTTATGTTTTTCCCCCTTTTATTACTTCTACTGACTGCCATCCCTCACTGCATACGGTATGTACTAATCTTAAGGGAGAATGAACCAGATGTGTCCCTTTCTTAATTCTGGATTCCTAGGTGCTGTTTTGCTGAACTACGTTGGTACTGCAAGACCAGACTTTCAAATGAAAAGCCTTGCAAACAGCTATCACAAGCTCCATTAAAAATGCCTTTCCTTTGTCCATATGACTTTTGTGTTTGTGTGTGCGTGTGTGTGAGAACTAACCTCTCCATGTTACCAAACCACTTACTCTCCATTCAGTGCTGAGCAGCTTTGTCAATGGGCTATTGGGGGAAACAACGCAAGCAGAAACTTTAGGAACATGGGCCCTGCCTCTTAAAGGCACAGTTCCCCTTTTCGCAGCATCTACACCTCTTTCTCTGTGAGCCTTGGACTTTATGTCTGCTTTCCATAGCTATCTCTAATTTTGGAACAAGCCTTGATAACCTCCTGTGCATGCCCAGCATACATCACCCAGTATGCAGCTAAAAAATTATATACGCGTGTAAAGATATATATATATATATATATATATAGTTTCCATATTAAATAAATGAGTACGAAGAGTAAAATAATAACATAACATTAAATCAGTTCAACAGAGAACCTCAGCTGGCTGGACAAAACCCCAGGAACTCACATTTCCCTTTCAATATCTCAAATGCAGGCACACAAGTTACTAAAACTAGATTTATAATATGGTTATGGCAACCCCTCAAGTCAGAGTATGTGTTTATGTCCATATGTGTGTAACAGGTGGGTAAACTTCAGCTGTATTCACTTTTTTTCCTCCTGTCGCTAGAGGAGGAAAAGGGTGCCTTTATTGTTGAACGGAATCCAAGAATAGTTAAGGACCACACAGGGAGCTGGAGGGGGGAGGGGTCAGTGCCTCCAAGATGGCTAACAATTCACACAGCCCATCTGTGCAGGGGATCAGCACCACTCCGAAAGCCTAGGGGGCTTAGAAGGAATTTGGCAGTGTGAAAACCAAATAAAGATGCCCGAAAACGTAGAGATAAGTGAGGCGTGCAGAAAAGACGTCAAATGAGGAAGATAAAAAAAAAAAAAAAACAGTGCAAAGGCAAACAATGCTGCCTGATGGGGAGAGAACAAGAGAAGGCTTGCATACGCTTGGAAAAAAAAAAAGAACACTACTTGTGCGTGACAGAAGATATGGAATTCCTGAGCCCACAGTCCGTGTTCAAAGACCTAGCTACTGCACACTGCAAACCCACAGAAGGGCTGGGGAGGTGGTGGGGGGGTGGTGGTGGTGGTGGTGGGTGAAACTCCCAAGAACTGTACAGCTAGAAGCAAAATCTAATTTTCAGTATGCTACTCTTTATCAGCTTGTTTGAGGAGCAGTAAAACAGAGAAGCTTTTCCGAAAATAGGCAGTGAAGCAAAAGGAATGGTGTGTATGGTCAGATGGCGCTGTCTTTCTCTTTTCCTGGACCCCCCACAACTTGACACCAGAATGTAACACTCACAAACAAGTTCATTTGGCGCATGGATACAAGTCCCAAACATCCCAGCCAAAAAAAAAAAAAACCCCAACGGGCCAAAAGCATGGACTCACCTTCCACCCAAAGCTGCTCGATGTCTGTCTCAATGGCGGCCACTCGCAGGCCAACCGAGAAGGCTCCAAACACAAGGAGTCCAATAAAAAGCACTTTTCCACAGTGTCGCTGAATATGACAACCCAGAGTAAAGAGGAGAGCCTGGAATCTTGCCCGGAGCCACAGCGGAGCTTTCTGACCCGCAGCCTTCCCCTGTGACACAAGAGAGAAACACTTAGTCACTCGGTCCGTAGACACTTATTTCGGATTCACAGCAATGCAACACAAAGCCTGGATTTGTAAACGGTTTTAATGGCAGACATCAACACTGTGTGGATTTGGGATGTTATTGAGAGGAGTTTGTATCTCTGTATAAGATGACAGATTGAGTATGATCACTGCTAATAACACTTATACGTTACAAACATTTCTCTGTATTTTGTTTATTTGTTTGTGTCAAATTAAAAGATACTATTACTGTATAATACTGACTGTACTTCTATGTCATACTCCTGGCAAACTGGATGTTCCTGCATTCTATTTATTTATTATTATTATTATTATTATTATTATTATCTGTATGGGTATTTGTGCAAGGTTGATACCGATGACACTCAGTAGGAAGTACAGGCTTATTTTCTCATGCATCCAAACTGACCTGGGTTAAACACTGAAAGCACTCCATGAGCTAAATATTATTGTAGAACTGGATAACTGGAATGCTAACTGAACTTCACAGTGAATAAAACATCATGTTATGAAACTATGGTACAAACTGAAGTCTCCTTTCGGACCACCTTGCAGACCAGCGTTCTGTAATCAGTGCCTGTATGACTGTTTGGCTTTGAGGAAACGGAAATGGTGATTTTTGAACTATCCAGTTTCATGTGCCAAGCAATTCAAACGTCACAGCTTGATGTGGACCACACACATGGACGGCAGACTCAAATGTGTGAGCGACTTGTATCTTTAAACAGTTTCTAAAAGCTGACCAAAGACAACTAAGAAGGAGAAGAGGGTTACATCCGAGTCATATTTATTTCTCTTTTTAGATGTTAAGCTTGTTTCAGTCCCAGATCTTTTCCCACTGAACGCAGACATCTCTGTTTTCAGAGTAAACACATTACAGCGTATATCTATAACTATGTAATTATAAAGTTATACACTATAACAATAATGCACATATATGTTATTGTGCTCAAACAGGAGGTATATATCTGAACTAATATCCAGAATGAGGTAATAGCGTGTAGATCTGAGGATCTATAGCAACCATCAGGCTGAGGAAGACTTTCCTATATCCATCCTGCTTCTTCTTTGGCACTCATAGAGTTGCTCAAATCTTTACTCCATTGCTTAGATCTGGTTATAATCAAGCCTGGCTGCTGATGTCCTGAAGTTCTGAAACCCAATCGAGTCAGAAGTGTAACTTTTTTTTTTTTTTAGCAGAAACACAACATTTATAGAGAAGGAATCAAACACGAATAACCCCTGGATGAAATATTCTCTCAATCTCACCAGGCAAGGGCTTTCTTACAGCATCTATCCCTCTATCCATCCATCTATCTCTATCTCTCTATATCCAACCATCTATCTATCTATCTATCTATCTATCTATCTATTTCTCTATCTATCTATCTATCTATCTTTCTGTCTATCTATCTATCTATCTGTCTATCTGTCTGTCTGGCTGGCTGGCTGGCTGGCTGGCTGGAGATGAATGGAGCACTCTCATTCATAAATCGCATAGTCGCACTACAAACAACAAACAAACGAATACAGTAAAAATAAAAGCAGAGGAAAACATCTGGAACCGGATCCGTTAATTGACTCTCTCTCTCTCTCTCTCTCTCTCTCTCTCTTTCTCTCTTCTTCCTTTCAAAACAGCAATAAAAATCAAGAATCGCAGCATAACTAAAGACCTTTAACTTCCCCAGAAGAAGGGAAAAAGAAGTGGGAGAAGTGGTGGAAGAAGAGGAAGAGGAGGAAACCCGGGTGCGCTCCACCGGAGGAAGCTGTCGGTCACCTTAGCGATCTGTCGGAGCGCAAACGCGGCGTGGCAGTGGCTGGGTCTGCGGGTGAGCTCCGGGTGAGCGGAGCGCGTGTAGCTCGGGGGTAAAACTCCACACCCGTCGGCCCCCGTCCCTCTGGGCGCCGAGGCCATAGTCCAAACGAGGCGTCCGAAACCAGGCGACCAAAACGCACGAGAAGCGCCTCAATAATCCGAGATCGGGAGCGAGCGCATCCGCCGCGCGCGGTTCCGGAGGTGGCTGGGTGCTAGTGATCCGCTGAGCCGAGCTCCTCCAGCACCATCCCAACATTATGGGCTCGAATCCGTGCAGATCCTTCGGTCTTCATTCGCTCTCGCCTTCTTTTTTCCGCTTTCCTTCTCAATCAGGAGAGAGAGAGAGTGAGAGAGAGGGAGTGCGGTGCGAGCGGCTCTTTCCTCTGTGTGTGTGAGAGTGTGTGTGTGTGTGAGAGTGTGTGTGTGTGTGAGAGAGAGAGAGAGAGTGACTGTCGCTGCGCTCTCGCACCACTTGAACATTTGGAGGAAGACAAGCCTCTCAGCCGAGCCTGAAAAAAAGCGCTTTGGTTTTGATGGAGCAGCGCGCTGGTTCTCATTGGCCGAAGGAAGAAGCAAATTACTCCGCAAACATCGCCTATTATTAGCTGCTAAGCAACAGCTCGCCGGAGCGGAGAGAGAGGGAGAGAGAGAGAGACCACCCAGGCAGAGCCCTCCAAAAAAACCCCGAGACGGGAGGGGTGAGAGAGAGAGAGAGAGAGAGAGAGAGAGAGAGAGAGAGAGGCTCTTTCAGTGATCCAGCAGCAGCTCTGGGAGTTCAGGCGCAATCACACATGCCGTCTATTGATAAGAAGGACTGAGGTTTTTGTCTGTGTATCTCCGGTCTGATAGTCCAAACAAAGTCACAGAGAGTAAATTCCCAACACAAGTGAACTATTAAAGAATTAAACAGCACCAGCATTATCACCACTATCACTATGAACTAATCAATCATTAAACACTACACTGCAAGAAGGGCCTGGAAAAAAAACAAACAAAAGAAAAAAAACTCATGAGCTCCACCTGAAAAAAAAAAAAGAAAGAAAAGATTTCCTCTGTAAATATGAAAAAGAAACACTTAGAAATAAATCACTTTTATACCAGTTGGTTAAAAAAAAACACAAAAAACTCATGAGCTCCACCTGAAAAAATAAACAAAAAAAAAAAGAAAAGATTTCCTTTGTTCAAATGAAAAAGAAACACTTAGAAATAAATCACCTTTACACCAATTGGGAAAAAAAAAACCTCATGAGCTCCACCTGAAAAAAGAAAGAAAGAAAAGATTTCCTCTGTAAAAATGAAAAAGAAACACTTAGAAATAAAACACTTTAATACCAGTTGGTTTAAAGAAAATAAAAAAATGTAAAAACTCATGAGCTCCACCTGAAAAAAAGGATTTCTTCTGTAAAAATGAAAAAGAAACACTTAGAAATAAATCACTTTTACACCAATTGGTTAAAAAAAAAAACACAAAAAACTCATGAGCTCCACCTGAAAAAATTAACAAAGAAAAGAGAAAAGATTTCCTTTGTTCAAATGAAAAAGAAACACTTAGAAATAAATCACCTTTACACCAATTGGTAAAAAAAAAAAACCTCATGAGCTCCACCTGAAAAAAAAAAGATTTCCTCTGTAAAAATGAAAAAGAAACACTTAGAAATAAATCACTTTTATACCAATTGGTTAAAAAAAAAAACCTCATGAGCTCCACCTGAAAAAAAAACAAAACAAAAAAAGATTTCCTCTGTACAAATGAAAAAGAAACACTTAGAAATAAAACACTCCACTTTTTACAAAAATATTTCCTCTTTATAAATGAAAAAGAAACACTTAGGGAAAAAAAACTTCACCAATTGGTTTAAAAAAAAAAAAGAGCCTTTTCAGTTGGAAGGTTTGTTGAGAAAGTGAACAAGACTTCACGGTAATTGAAACATGACTGGTGTTGGAGCCCTTTATACTGATGTTTATCTCTTATGTCTGCTCAGAGACAGCTGCCTCAAAGCAAGAAGGTCCTGGGTTTGATTCCAGACTCTGTGTAAAGGTTGCATGATCTCCACGGGCTTGCGTGGGTTTCCTCTGGGTACTCGGGTTTCCTCCGACATTCCAAAAACATGCACAGTAGGCTAATTGGCTGTTCCAAGAATCAATGAATGTCTGCTCTGAGAGTTCATGTGTGTGTGTGTGTGTGTGTCTTAAATACCATGAAATAAATTAAATCTAAGATCCGAAAAAATTCATTTATTTATTCATTCATTCATTTATTTAATTATTCTTCCATTTATTTATTTTTTTTACCTGCTGACAAACATACCTACCTTCAATGGGTCCGTACTCTGATCCTTACAGAATCAATGTAACCCTGCACAGTACGGCTTTCCTTTTTAGAAAGTGTTCCAGTCAGAACCCTTTTAGAATTTTCTAATTAAAAGATTTACCCATTTAAATAACCCCTGTGCTGTAGGTCCACAGTGTGTTTCTGAAGTGTGTCATTAAAAAATGTAATTTATACTTTGGTTGAAGGAGAACTCTGAACTAAAAGCACACCAATGGGGTAAGTTTCCATGACCTTCCTCTGCTTTGGTCTAGACTGAAACACTTCTTAATTCATACATTATCCAGGGAGGGAAAAAAGAAAAAGAAAAAAAGATATATTA
>JAOUQZ010000041.1:24825857-24855114 GCA_028564935.1 Neosilurus hyrtlii | reverse complement strand
CACACACACACACACACACACACACACACACACACACACACACACACACACACACACACACACACACACAGGGCTCTAAGCTGCTCCCTGTTTACACCGCACAAAGAATAATATTTTCCTAGGCTTGCTTTGGCACCATAAAATCGTATTTGCACAGTTTGATGTTCGATTGAGCCAAGCCTGGCTTTCTTCTCTCGCGCTCTCGGGTGCAAGGAATATATTTCAGAAACACGCCACTTTCATGTCTTTGCACTAATTGCACAGCTGAGGGTCTTGTCCTTTGTGCACCCGAATGCTGCTGCCCTCCCCCTGTAGGGGGAAACCCGATCCCGAGCTGTTTTCTGCCAGTTTCTTTTATTCCGCGTACGCACCCGTTAGCACGTGTATATAAAACACCAGCGGCGTCTGATATGTGAGGTGGCCTGCTGTGCTAAAATATCTACACGTATAACATGTTCGAGGTGTTATAAGGAAAGTGTGCTCACTCTTCCTGGTAGACGTGCCTGGCGTTTAAGGAAGTGAGCTTTTCTATCGGACACCACACACACGCAGGATGATTAGACTCTTTCCCTGCATGTAAGGAGAGAAAAGCTGTTCTTCCTGCTGTTCTCTGTATCGTTGGGCTAGGAACTCGACCCTCTGGTTAGGGTTAGGGACTTTGTACCCTGTTAATCAACTGAAAGGGTCCATAAGAGAAGTAGATATAATTTGGGGTCCATATAATGTGTGTGTGTGTGTGTGTGTGTGTGTGTGTGTGTGTGTGTGTGAGAGAGAGAGATAAACATACATAAAGAGCGAGTGAGAGGAAGGGGGAGGATTTGGTTTGGATTGGTTGTGATGAGAGATTACAAGGATCGTAGAATTAAACAGAGAGACCACCAAAGAAGCAGTGTTGAAATACTACTAATTACTGACACTGTGTTCCTCCTCATGGTGACCCCCTCCCTCGGTCCTTTGCCCTCCACCCCCTCATCGCTTACTTCATACCCCCAACCCCCTGAGCCCAAAACCCCCAGAGCTTTGTAAACAACCACTCCTCCATGCAAACAAAGAGACTAAAAAATGCAAGTGGCTTCTTTAACATTGCTAATCCCCTTTTACATTTTTTGTATAAATCTGAAAGAATTGCTGTTCCTCTCTCTCTCTCTCTCACATTTATTTCACCCATCGCTCTCATGCAGGCTCTAATACGGATGTAAGGGTCCCCACACTGGCAGCAACCAGAAAACTGGGGGAAACACCCTCTAAAAGCTCTTTCCTACGAATTGGCGAAAAACACACTTGTTTCACTTTGTGCTTGTAGAGATCCATGTTGTCTACCAAGTTTTCAACGTCCTGCAAGCTTTACATTGCGATGTGATGTGATAGCATGGTCTAGGGAACAAAGATTACTGGAGGAGTAGCACTTTTCTGGTTGGCCTGGAACGACTTGGAGTCCCAAACTGGTCTCCCCGTACCAATCACCATGCGAAGAGCAATAGACGGCCAATTCGTCATCAGCAAGCGGCCACTCCATTGAACCTCTCACATGGTGAAGACTGTCCACGGTGGCTCTTAGAGCTGTCCCTAGTTTTGGAGAACATGGCGGATTTGGGGAGCAAAGTCCGATAAAATAACGGAACACATTGTTGGTTTGTCAGTGTGGCGAGTTGCGACCCCACGGCTGTAGGTATGTAATATGTTTAAGCGAAACAGATGCTTATTTTAACATAAATGACCATAAAAAGAACTAGAAGGGGCTGAACAAATGGGTAGCTGATGTTTTTCCCTGGAAGTGATGTCATCAAGTTGGGCAGGTTTGTCCAGCGCAAAACAAGCTGATGTATTCATCGAGCGACATTTCAGGTGATAAAAAAAAAACGTCTTCAAGAAGCAGCTATGGCTAGCAGTTTGGAGGAAATGGGTTACATATTTGAACCAGAGAGGGAGGAGTCTTGTGGAGACAGTGAGACATCACATTCTACTGACTCTGAGGACGAGAATGCTGGCAGAGATGTTCGTGAGGGTAAATCCAAAATGGTTTATGCAGCCAACGTTTTGCCACGTCGGCTTTCCTGTCATCAGTTGGTTTAGGAACATAAAAGAAACGCTTTCTGCGATTTTTGTGCATATTGTTTATGCAGCACAGCACTGGCCGATAATGTGTTATGATACACGGGTCAGTGACGCCACCCAGCCAATCCAACAAGTTGACGTCGCTACCAGGATGGAACAGCCAATCAGAAAGGCAACATGTCTGAGCACGCCCAGTCACTTTAAAATCAGGCAAGGACTAATGTTGCCAGAAGGAACCGCTGATGTCCTGCGTGATCGTCTTAAAGAGCTAGTAACACTAATTCAACACAGGTACCCTTTAAACAACCTTCACACTGCCTCGTTTAAAACTAAATTTCTCTCACTTTATCAAAAGGAGAAATCTGTCCAAGGTATCTTTGTAAGAACATGGTATTTTGGTATTTTGTTGAATAACCTGTAACAGTGATGCACTTGTCTCTCTGGCATTAATTGCATCGACATCCATCACTTTTCTGGGTGCTTGCTGTGTCGGCGGTCTGTTCAGGGTCAACAAGCACCTTTAACAGTTTGACAACAGAAGTTTCTGTTTTTTCTCAAACAATAAAACGCAGCAGACGAAGCGCACACAACCCCCGCCCACTCAGAGCAGGACGGTCTGATCACACTGCATGTCCTGTCCTCTGTCTCAACTCTCCAGCACCAGACTTGTATCAAAAAGAGAAAAACAGAAATGGTTCGTCTCTGTACTGTAATCACATCATCCTAACTGTATTAGAAACAGCACCAGCGTTTCCTTAACACAGTTCTCTGAGCGCTGAATGAAGCCATACTGTTCTAGGTATGACTATAAATGGTACAGGTGAAGAGTTTTGTGGTTGCTGTGATTTAAAGATACGCTTTCTACTTTATTATCACATTCACTTAAGTTCAATAAAACCTCTGAGCCTGATATGATGGAAAAATGTTGGTATGAAAGTGCAACAGAGAAGCCATGTAGTGGGAAATAAAATATGAGCCGCTTGTTAATCCGTGACATAACGATCGTATTTCCGGGGCTTCATCAGCTTCAATATGCCACAGTGCACTGTACCTTACTGTCTGAATAAATCATAGTCCAGAAAACCACACGACTGCCACAAAGGAAAACATTCAAACATTTAAAATTTTCTACTAACCTCTAGAAAGAAATCAAAAAAGAACAGCAAAGAGGTGAGAGGGCGGGACAAAGAGGTGATCAGTGATTGGTCAAGGGCAGGACCAAGGCGATGAGAGATCGGTCGTAGTCTGGAAATAGTTATCAGTGATTGGTTGTGGACAGGAACACGGTTAATGGCAATTGGTCATGAGCAGGAACACGGTTATTAATGATTGGTCGTGGACAGGAACACGATTATTAATGATTGGTTGTGGACAGGAACACGGTTATTAATGATTGGTCATGAGCAGGAACACGGTTATTAATGATTGGTTGTGGACAGTAACACGGTTATTACTGATTGGTCATGGGCAGGAACATGGTTATTAATGATTGGCTGTGGACAGTAACACGGTTATTACTGATTGGTCGTGGGCAGGAACATGGTTATTAATGATTGGTTGTGGACAGTAACACGGTTATTAACGATTGGTTGTGGACAGTAACACGGTTATTAACGATTGGTTGTGGACAGTAACACGGTTATTAATGAATGGTTGTGGGCAGGAACATGGTTATTAATGATTGGTTGTTTACAGTAACACGGTTATTAATGATTGGTTGTGGACAGTAACACGGTTATTAACGATTGGTTGTGGACAGTAACACGGTTATTAATGAATGGTTGTGGACAGTAACACGGTTATTAACGATTGGTTGTGGACAGTAACACGGTTATTAACGATTGGTTGTGGACAGTAACACGGTTATTAATGATTGGTTGTGGACAGTAACACGGATATTAATGATTGGTTGTGGACAGTAACACGGATATTAATGATTGGCTGTGGGCAGGAACATGGTTATTAATGATTGGTTGTTTACAGTAACACGGTTATTAATGATTGGTTGTGGACAGTAACACGGTTATTAATGATTGGTTGTGGACAGTAACACGGTTATTAATGATTGGTTGTGGACAGTAACACGGCTATTAATGATTGGTTGTGGACAGTAACACGGTTATTAATGATTGGTCATGAGCAGGAACACGATTATTACTGATTGGTCGTGAGCAGGAACACGGTTATTACTGATTAGTTGTAGACAGTAACACGGTTATTACTGATTGGTCGTGAGAAGGAACACGGTTATTAATGATTGGTCGTGAGCAGGAACATGGTTATTAATGATTGGTTGTGGACAGTAACACGGTTATTAATGATTGATAAAGATCATCTTCACTTCATCATATCCAACATGTTTTGAACTGATATGGTTCATCTGTCATACAAGTCCCCATATAACTATCATAAAGAGCTTAAGACAAAGCACCTACCCTTCTTCAATAGTGACACCGTTCATGATGATAGAGTTCGTTATCTTGACTTTCTCCTTGACTGTGGTGTACGCCCCAACATTTGAGCGTTTGATGGACGTTTTGTCTGCTACATGACTAAATGCGCCGATGATGCTGTCACCTCCGACCTTAGGAAGATAGCTAACTGTTACTCCAGTTTCTTCAAAATAATACAGAAATGTGCTGGGGTGTACACAGTATTCCACAATTCAGCTGCATGAACATCACAAAAAAGATTGACTTATATTAACTTTTGTTATATTAAAAGAAGAGGGAGACTGGACTTACAAGACTCCTATCAGATAGTACCGCCGACGGATGAACCGGAGGCTCTTCAAACAGTTTGGGTGCCTGAGAAAACCAAAATAAAATAGAATACCACATTAAGTACAGATTAGCCCATTACAATCCCTGCTGTCCATGTCATTTAATCATATTTATTAGGAAAGTGACGTAGCTGCCTAACATAACCGGACAGCTTCCATATGTAACTTCTATTACTTAGCTCATTTACTCTATAAGAACTAAACTTGTGTTTGTATGAGAGCTAATATTTGGTTATAAGTAATCTAATGTCATAAGTTAACTCTCAGATATCATAAACAAAGAACTGTATATTAATAAAAACATTACAGTATAAATGATACTGTGTGTGATAGTGTGTGAAATGTAGATTTAATAATACTGTCACAAGCTTCCATGTAAAAAAAAAAGTAGGTAATTTCAGTAGGTTTCCACGCTCAACTGTATACACTCACCACACGATTGGCCTCCACGTACGCAGCCAGTGTGTTGACGCGGTAACACACGCCATCCTCCATGACATGCACATAACAACGAAGCTTTCCGCCATGGTATGCTTCACTCATGTCGCCACGGTGATCATTCCAGCAGGAGCGATCTCGCGCAAGCTCTAGAAGCCCATCATCTTTGGAGGAGCTCAAGATCTCTGCGAAACGGCATTGTGTGCATATTAGGGTTCTTTATAGGGGTCAGTCAAGACATCTTTAACTTAAATAAAGCACGGCTGAATAATAGTGTGGGGGAAAAGAATTAATTATTAAATAGGGTCTCATTACATGAACAAGTATTAACAAAATTACTGGGGAAAAAACCCCGGATATGATTCTTTCATTACTACCAAAAAGAGATAAAATAAACTAATAAAAAACAAATGGAAACACTTTAAGGTGGGAAAAAAATGTCTGCACCACTTTTTTGTACTCATCCTGACAGAAATGCTCGAGATGCATCAAACTTTAAGAGGATTTTTTTTAAATACAGAGCCTTCTGCAAATCATCCCACTAGTTAGCCCCCGCCCACAAAGTGGCTCAGGAGCTGTACCGTCCGGGTTTGTTCCGCCCGTCCATCTGTCACACTTTAGTTTCCAGACATGTACTTGCCATGCACTGAAGCTTTCAAACTTGGTATGCTGGTTCACTATGAGTGCTAGGATGAGTTTGTGTGAGTGACCTTGACCTACTTTTCAAGGTCACAGAGGCAAAACTGTACAATAGGTTTCTGGACATTTACTTGCTAGAGCTCTTAAACCTGCTATACTTGTTCTATATCGGCATATTATGAAATAGTCCTTTCGGACTATAGTGTCTGGACCCCTATTTATCTATTTTTTTTTTTTACAGGTATTCAGAATTCGCAATTTATCTTGACTACAGTTCCAGTCCAGCTGAAGAGGCTCATCGGAAGATGCTGCCACCACCATGCTTCACCATGAATCTAGAGCTGCTTGTGTGATTAGCTCGTTTTATCTCTGCCTCAAGAAATACATTTTGTGCAAAAAGTTCCACCCTGGTCTCATCATACAACACATTTGGTCACGCGTTTGGGGTGATTTTATGTTTGGTTTGAAAGAATTAAATGCGTTTGGCGAACCACATGGAGGAAATGAACAGTCATTTTCAGATGTTCATGCAGCTTCTTTAATGTTGCTGTAGGGAGCTCCCCTGTTCATCTACTCATGTCATCGATTTTGGTGGGACTTGGTAATCTTACTGTGGCACCCTAATTTCTCCAGTTGTTAAAGGCTACCTGTGGTGAATTAGTGTTACTTGCTCTTTAAAACACCTCTTTAAAGCGATTCCTTCAGACAACATCAGTCCATGCTGCTTGTACAAAGCACGTGTGAGTGGTGTGACACTGTATGCTTAGAGACATACTGCCTTCCTCATTGGCTGTTTAAGCCTGGTAGTGATGCAAACTCGTTGGACTGGCTGGGCTGCATCACCGACCCCGTGCATCATAACATATTATCAGCCAGTGCTGAGCTGCACAAACAACAAGAGCAGAAAACATTTTATTTTTCGTCCTACACCAACTGACGACAGGAAAGCAGAGTTGGCGAAACGTTGGCTGCATAAGCCATTTTAAATTTACCGTCACACACATCTCTGGCAGCATTCTTGTCTTCAGAGTCACTAGAATGTGACTTAAATGTGAATAAAATGTCGCTCGCAGAATAGATCTCAATGCTTAATTGTGCTGGACAACCCCGCCCAACGACTTCACATCACTACTGGGGGGAAAACGCCAGCTAACCATTGGTTCAACGTCCGTTAGTAGTCCATGGCATAAAATTACCCAGTTTTGTGCTTTTTATGATCATTTATGTGAAAATAAGCTTCTGTATCATTTAAACATATTATTGCATACGCATGAATTATGCCGAAAGTATGACCAATACTGGTACTCTTTAATGATGACCACACTTCACGTGATGGCTATGATGATTACTTCTGAACATGACTTATCATAAAAGGCTGTGCAGACTTATTCTATTGTGTTGGTTGCTACGCAGTACTAGAAAGGTGGAAAAAGAGCTGATATGATTCATCTTGGCTTCATTTTTCACATCACATAAGTCACAACGTCTCAAAGGGTCAGAGAGAACTTTACCTAGGGAAGAGTTTGCATCTTTTCTCTTCTGATTCTGTTCTGTCTGCATGTCATCCGTCTGCGAGTTTAAGACTTTCATGAACTGCTTACGCACCAGATACGGCACCAGTTCCCCCCGCAGTGAAGTGATGGACCTGCAACCAAACAAATTCATCATTGCATTCAGAAAACAAGAAACAGCTTTTGCACATTATAATATAATTATATAATATAAATAATACAAATCAAACCATAATTTCAGGACTGCAGAAGGAAAGAGCTTAGATCTATATCCAGAATGCACATAATATCAATGCACGGCTTCAGGTCTGAATAGAGGACGACTATTTAGGGAATCTTTTCTTCTTTCTTATAAAGGTTCAAACAAAGGCACAATGGGGGACAGAAAAGGACGACTATGTCACCACAGTGTGGATTCTAGTTCATGGGCATCTCGCAGGTTTAAAGGGATCAGGACGGAGCATGGTTTGTACAAAGCACCCTGTAAGCCTGGGGCCGAGTTTCGCTGGGTCCCTATCCATCGCTCCTCCTCAGGCTCCCCACTCACAGGCTTTAGTTCCTTTTTTTCCGCCAAGATTAGCATTTCAATCTGAATGCCGTGAGAGTAACAACAGTTACTCTGTGCATTTCGCTCCTTCACTACTCTGCGCCTCAGCAGCCTCAAGAGTGAAAGAGAGGGAGAGGAATGGAAGGAGAGAGAGAGAGAGAGAGAGAGAGAGAGAGAGTGGGAGAGGGAAATGGTACCAAATAAAGCAAAAGACGGGGGGAAGGCAGGCTACAAAAAGTCAGCCTGATTTGATGAGATGAGAGAAAAGTGGGGAACGGGAGGGAGCGGGAGAAACGAGGATGGACAATGATGGCTGATTATTTGAAATGATATAATATCAGAGCCACTGACCAAGGGAGAGGAAGGACATACTGAAAGAAGCTAAACTATTTTTTTGTCCATTTACACTGTTTAAAAAGTGAATAAATGCCCACTGTGTACCCACTGTGCTAAGATTCAACACATTTTGTTCAGTCGCTTAGAGCTCACACCACCATAAAGCTCAGAGGTGGTGGGTTGTAAATGTGCTTAACACCTCACAGGAACCAGCACAGACACAGCTAACACACACATACACACAGAGAGAAGAAATCGATGATTGTGATAATGGTGTGAAGTTAAGTTAGGTAGTTTAATCATATAGTCGAGTTTCCACACACATTCCTTCTGCCATACTTTATAATAATCATTAAGAGAAAGGGAGCAGTTTGGGTAAACAGGCCAAAGGAGGCGTAAAAGGTCGTAACTCATGGAGGGAAATTCCCCAGACTTACTTGTTGTCGACTAAAAAGTCGACCACGGATCTCTTAAAGCAATACAGGTGGGCGTCCAGGAGGCCTGTCTTGATGTGCATCCTGGGATGTCTGAGAGAGACAGAGTGGGAGAGAAGAGAATGAGACTCACGTGAAATCATAACAGGATAGGACAACAACTGCCCCTAAGTGGGCAAATAAAATGGAACGATCCAAATCTGGGAGGCCATGCTGGTGTTAAAAACATTGCAACGGGTCTGGTGTGGTAGACTTTAACAAAAACATTTGGCTGGCACCGTCTTCCTCCCAGCTTGGGTCGGATACAGTATAATTAGACTGCAGAACATGTCTTTACGCTGCACATGGCCTTTCATTTTCCTTTCGCTTCCACTCGTAATTGGTTTCTTTGAGGTAGCGTATGAGGGTACAGGCTTTACAGGCCCCAAAAATAAAGGCAGTGGGGGTGGGGGGGTGGTGCTGGGGAGGTGACATGAAAGCAGCGCAGTTGCATCTGTGTATTGTCCCTGAACACTACACAAACGTCCTTAAAATCCAGTCCTTCGCCAAAGCCAGTATGTAGAAGCAGTTGAGGGGCTGACTTCATGCTGTTGTGTGCTTATGCAGACCCCCCAGACTTTTTATAACCTGCTGCTGAGATGACGACTTTCCTGGAGAGTTTAGAGGCCTGGAACAAGGCCTCACAAAATGGCCGTCTGAAGGATGACTGAGACCAGAGGACGAACACAAATTACATCACGAGAAACTCAGCTCAGGAGGTCGAGGTCAACTTTTATAATGATAAAGTTTTTAATATATGCCAAGACAATTATTATAACAATGTCACAAGCATAACACTGCAATTTCATTCTTTAAGGCAGGTAAACTTATACAGTAAAGACAAAAATAGACAAAAGTATACAATACACCTGACTAAAACACCTATCTGTGTTGTTTAACATCCTACTTCAAAAATATGGGCATTAATGTGGAGTTGGTCCCTTTACAGATTTCACTCCTCGGGGAAGGTTTCCCCTAAGTTCTGGAGCGTGCCTGTGGGGATTTCTTTCCGTTCATCTACAAGAGCTTTATAGAGGTCAGGCACCGGTGTCAAGCAAGGAGGCCTGGGGGTTCATAGTCTGCGTTCCAATTAATCCCAACGGTGTTCAGCGGGGTTGGGTTCAGGGTCAAAAAGAGCCGACAAATTAACACAATGTTGCAAAATTTTAAAAACCTGGACTTTTTTGGTTGGTTTTAGTCACCGACTGAAGAAATCGAAGTGTATTTAGTCAACACGTAAACCAAAGTTAACTAACACCCAGGTGTCTTTTGAACATTAACCCATGCTTTCATACTGGTGAAATTTATAACTCATTAACGGTATGTATGTAAATAATATAAAATATACATACGCCTCATGTCTCCAGAGGTCCCACTCTACATTCAGTGTCCAAATCACTGACTTTTCTCTGATTCTTACTAACTAAAAAGCTGAATTTCCATGACCTCAAGTGAATGGAAAAAACAGACCATCTTTGTGCCGCATAGACAAAAACCAGTCACAGTATTTTAAACCCATTAATTTGGAAGCTTTATTTACTAGTTCTCATAGAAACCTTTCACTGCAAGAACATAGTGAAATAACCTGATCAAGAAAAATACTGCAGTGAAGATAGGACATACTGGCAGCTAAAATTTAAACACACTACAAACAAAATTGCCTGATATCCCATGATTCCCCCAAAAAATGGGATGTTCTGAATTTCCATTGTCTGGAACAGATTTTTCGAAATTTCCCTAATATTCTCGAATCTGCATCAGCTGTGAGTCCCTTAATAACAGATGTGTTATGTAATAATAATAATAATATTAACAATAACAATAATAATAATAATAATGAGGCCATATTGTAGCAAGATCAATGCATTAAGATTACTACCAAAACAAGATCTTAAAAGACAGGACCAACCCAATGTACAGAATATGCTACAAACAAGCAGAGACAATCGATCATCTTGTTTCCGGCTGCTCAGAATTGACCAAAACGGGATACATACTTAGGCACAACAAGGCAGCAGCATATCTTCAGTGGGGAATTTGCAAGCACTATAACATCAACGTCCAAGACAAATACTATGAACATGCACCACCCAACAGTAACAGAAAACGAAGAAACAACCATGACAGGAAACACAGAAACGTTTGCCAGTAACACGATCACAATATAAAGTCTTGTAAAATAGAAATCATTTAGAGGAAGACACATTGAAAAGTTTAATCATAATATGCAGTGGGTATATAGAAAACATAATATATGTGGCTGATATTGATCTTTTTTAAAGTTATAAATTTAAATAAATGCCACAATGTCCGTCAAAATCGACGCCCAAGACTGCAAATCACATTGTAGATAAATGCTCAAAAAAGTAATAGTAATATTATTTAATTATTTTTCTCTACTCTTTAAACAACTAATTTGTTTTTTACTGGGTAAATTAAAGAAAATTTGTCCTATATAATTATATACATATTTTATGGGATGTCAAAAAACACGACGCTTTTGTTACATGAAGTGTCAAGGATGTATTTGTTACAATAGCAAATCTGACATCTATTTTTTTAAATATTACTCATTTGAATGTGATTAATCTATTGTGATCCTTAATAGTATTAAATGGAAAACTTAATTCGGAAATTTCATATATTTTTTCTTTAAATACTGGTTTTATTTTGCTACTGTTACAGCCGTCCATTTTCCATGTAACAATAGCACAATCTGTAATCTCGCGTGGCTTTGCTTCAAAACGTGATTTGGATGAGATTTCACATGGAAACACGGGGAAGGAAGCAAACAAAACAACTTTTTTTTGACCAACAGACCAGACATAGTAATCAAGAATGAGAAAGAGAATCTTGGTATATGTTCATACCAACAGAAAGAAACACTTCGTTAAATATGATAGTTTTTCTATCAAAGTATAAAGACCTAGACAATAAGACAACAATACCAGTGGTAACTGGTGCTCTTGGCTTGGTTAAGATAGGAATGGAGAAATACACCAACAAAATCCCCAGAAACATATAAGATACAAGAGTTGCTGAAGACCGTCGTACTAGGAACTGCTCATATGCTACAAAAGACCCTATTAATAAAATGAACTATCACACCCTCATGCTTGCCTTAAGTTCAAGGGTTCATGGTTCACTCAACTTCATGAGTGGAAAAAATAGAGTTATTTAAAAAAATAAAATAATAATAATAATATCAATCATTTATCAATAATAATAATAATAATAATAATAATAAAAAACAAGGCCACCATTGCTGCTACAAAAACCAAATGTCAAGCAAAAACTGCTTACATGAACAGCCTAAGGGAAAACTGAAAGTCAAGCCATTACATTGAAAGTATGCAAATCGTCTTGCTGATCCAGATATTGATGCAAGCTCTACTCAAGAAGAACTAAGAAGTACAGGTCTGAAAGAAGAAAACTAAATGCGTAATTATTGCTGCACAGGATCAAAGTCCTCCTACTAATTTATACTAAACTCAAGATATTAAAGATGGTTCTAACCCTACCTGTGGTGCATGTAACAAATTCGACGAGACTGTAGATCAGATAGCGTCAGGATGGCCTGTCTTAGCAGAAAAGGAATACATTACAAGACACGATAGACTAGGGCAACTGCACATTTATAGGAACCAAAGGATTAATGTCACCAAACAATGGTACGAACACCACCATGAAGACATCCCAAATACAGAGAGGAGAATAGATGCAAACAGACCTGACATCGTCATGAAACATTTAAGAAAAAGACCTGCCTCTTAATTAATATGACATGACCTCAAGACTGTAATGCATCCAGAAAAGAACACAAAGATCTACAAATTAAAATCACTAAAATGTGGAAATTGGAAACCACTGTCATTCCTGCTGTAATAGGAGCACAAAAAACAACATGATGTGCAGCTGCACATATTCTTGATGAACACCTCTCAATATAAAGCTATGCAACTAAACACAAAGTAAACAGTGCGCTGTTTACTCTTAGACCCTGGAGGGGACTCTGTAACCTGGCACTAACTAACTAACCAAAAACACTTTAAGATGCTAGAAAAAACTCAATAACAATAATAATAATAATAATAATAATAATAATAATAACAACAACAACAACAACAACAACAACAACAACAACAATAATAATAATAAATGGGCACTGGAGTTGGACAGGTTTGACTACGGGGACATAGACGACCCTGCCCATCATAGTCTGGGATAACACCTTTGGCAACTGTTCGTAACCCCGAAGCCAAAGAAAAAGTCATCATGACATGACAAGTAGAAATAATACATTTTTATGCTGCATCGGTCGTCGTGTGTATAAACAAGGGCCGCGATCCTCAGTGTGGAACCAGGCTGAGATCAAAAAGTATGCTACTGGAACAAACTCTCCCCAGCAAGTACTAGAGGAACTCCACACCGAGGATACTCCTCACAGTGACCCCCGACAAGCTACCACCAATTCAGAGACAAGACCCAAGAGGGAAAAACACAAATGGACTCAGGAAGAGTGTATTGGAGTTGTGGAAGCTTACATTTAACGTAAAAATATATTTAACATAACTCCAGAAAATGACTCTACTTTCTATAGCCCACCTTCTCATGTGGGTCCTCTCCATCAAGTTGACTCGGATGATGATAGACAAAATCACTAGCAATTACACTAGTTTATCCTTTATGATAACAATAATAACCAAACTGCAAATAGCAACATTACATTGTGGACCTGAAAATGTAATGTGTGTGCAAAACAAAAGCTTTTCTATAATAATTAACTATTAATCGCTTTTGTGTGTGAATCTGATACAGTTCATGCATAATTTCGTCAAGTCATTCCTGTAAAAAAATATAAATAAAAAATGATTAAGATGATAAACGTTCTATTGACTTTAATGGGATGATACTATAAATTAATGAACAGTGTCAGATTTATGTATTTACTATTAGATTTAAATGTCATTCCAGAGTGTATTCGAAGAGTATTTACAGCCCAGAGGTGAAATTTCAGCAAGACATATTCTGGTTACAACAAACTGTCAGACAGTGTTATCGAATGTATTACTGTTTCTCACTAGAGTTGATATTGTGCAAGAAAAATTGACTGGAGTCCAAGTTTAGAATCACACATGACTGTTTTACTCAAACTCCACCCCACATGTGCAATTCTCACATAACATCCAAACCCTAAAAACTCATAAAACAGGTCATGGGGGAGCTTTTTGGATATTCAAGTATGATCAGGATGGAGGCAAATATGATAGGTATCCAAATTACCCCAAAAAATGTTCAGAGCCAGATGCCGGTATGAATCTGCACTGATGTGACATGAGCCCTTGCCTGGAATGATGGATGGATAGATAAGGACTTATGGTAAATAGATGTAACCCAATGAAGGAGACAGCTTTTCAAGTTTTGTTTCTTGTACCTTTAACTTGTAAGCACTTGTTCCTTTATCTTGTGCATTGGTAAATTCATATCATGAGAGAAAGTAATCTAAAAAAACAAAATTAACTTGAGAAAAAAGGATGCATCACTTCGATTATTAATAGGAGAAAAGGTAAAGTAGTGTCGGCTTGTTACATCACAGTGGTTTTACTTTTGTCTATGAAAATTTGATAAGTATTAGTGACTACCTGGGGGAAAAAAGACAACAAAAATTACAATAATAGTAATAATAACGATAATAATAATATTTATTAGAAGATCAAACCAAAGGTATAAATGTCAAATAAGACCTAGGATATTACAATAAAATCTCTGTCCCTCATGTCCCTTTGAGTAAAGGGAAAAAAATTATGTCTCTGTTTGGACAGATATATGCAAAAAACTAAGGGAGAGCCCTGCCACCCTGCGAAGGAAGCTCATTTCAGTCGCTTGTATTCGTGATCTTGTTCTTTCGGTCACTACCCAAAGCTCGTGACCATAAGTGAGGGTAGGAACGTAAATCGACTGGTATATAGAGAGTTTAGCCTTCCGGCTCAGCTCCCTCTTCAACACGACAGACCAGTTCAAGCTCTGCTATACAGCAGAAGCTGCACCAATCGGCCTGTCGATCTCCCTCTCCATCGATCCCTCACTCATTAACAGGACTCCAAGACACTTGAACTCCTCCACTTGGAGCAGCACCTCCTTCCAGACCCGGAGGGTGCATTCCACTCGTTTTTTTAAAAAGGGGAACTACCACTAAGGTTTGCCATTCCAGCGGTACATCCCCTGATGACCACACAATGTTACAGAGACGTGTCAACCAAGACAGTCCTACTACATCCAGAGCTTTGAGGTATTCAGGGCGGATCTTGTCCATCCCCGGAGCCCGGCCAACAAGGAGCTAACTACCTCAGAGGCCTCTGCCCCAGTAATGGACAGACCCCGCCCCGAATCCACGGGCTCTTACTCTTCCACAGAGGGTGTGTTGGTGGAATTAAGGAGGTCCCTCAAAGTATTCCTTCCCCAAACATCCTCAATCGAGGTGAGCAGCTTCCCACTTCCACTGTAAACAGTGTTTGTGAAGTACTGCTTTCCCATCCTGAGGTGTCAGATGGTGGTCCAGAACCTTTGCGAGGTCAAACCTCACCGAACTCCTCCCACACCCGAGATTTTGCACCAGCGACATTCCTGGCTGCAGCACGTTTGGCCTTTCGGTACTCATCCGCTGCCTCGGGAGTCCAACAGGCCAAAAGAAAACAATAGGGCAACTTCTTCAGCTTGACAGCCCCCTCACTGCACTGGCTGCCACCTTAATAATGGAGATATGGAATATGAGCCATTTGGACTCCCAACCTCCATTAAGATGTGGTTGTAGCTCTGCCGGAGGTGGGAGTTGAAGGCCCTTCTGACAGGAGACTCCACCAAACGTTCCAAGGAGACCCTGACTACACACTTGGGTCTCCCAGGTCTGGAGGACGGCCTACCCCACCATCGGCACTAGCTCACCACCAGGTGGTGATCGGTTGACAGCTCACCTCCTCTTTGCAATCGAGTGTCCAGAACAGGTGGCTGCAAGTCTGATGACACAACTAAAAAGAACATTTTCAACAAAAAACGATCATTGAACTGCAGTCTAGGGTGTCTTAGTGCCAAGTGCATTTATGGACACCCTTATGTTCAAACATGGTGTTTGTGATGGACAAATAGTGAGGAGCACAGAAGTCCAACAACGACACACGATTCGGGTTCAAACCAGAGAGGCCATACCTACCAATCACACCTTCCAGGTCACAATGTCATTGCTCACATGGGCGTTGGAGTCTCCGAGGACACACTCTAGCACACCCCCTAGGGACTCCAAAAAGGGTGGGTATTCTTTACAGTCATTTGGTGCATAAGCACAAACAACAGTCAGGACCTGTCCCCCTACTCTTTCATCAGCTGGAGAGAATTCCAACATGAAGGCACCAAGATGGGGGGCAACAAGAATGACCACACGGCTCGCCAAATTGTACCACTCAAAGTCTTCTCCAGCACATCCTGAACACTTTCAATAGTATTAAGGTCAGGACTCTGGGGTGCCGATACATATGAAAATGCTTCCTCATGCTCCCTGAACCACTCTTTCATTATTTGAGTCCCCATTTTATATCCGTGCCATCAGGAAACAAAAAGTCAATTGATGTGATAACCTGCTCATTCAGTACAATCAGATCAGAAACTGCATGAGTACAAGAAGTTAAAAGTTAAAATTAGGTGTAGCGGAGTAATGAGAAATACACATAAAGGAATGCATGCATGCATATGTGTATGTGTGCATGCATGTGTGTGTGTGTGTGTGTGTAGGATACTCTGTGTGCTCAGTCTATGGGGTAGGTTGCTATAATATGATAACACAGAATAGTTGTATTAGTTAGCAAAAGGGGCCCAACTTGAAAAGCAGTGTGTGTGTTCATGGACACATCTGGTCCCAGTGTGCGCAGCTCCCACGCGTGCTAGTGTGTTGTCATTTATGCTAGGTGGAGATTATGCAGAGCCAGAGGAAGGAATTAAAAAGCACAGCACTGATTTATACCAAGCTTCCAGCGTGTGGCAACAGCTCAGCACCTGGAGCCAGCTAAGCACAGCGAAGGAGGGAGGGGAGAGAGAGAGAGAGAGAGGAGAGAGAGAGAGAGAGAGAGAGAGAGAGAGAGAGAGAGAGAGACAGACAGACAGACAGACAGACAGAGACAGAGAGACGCCAGGAGGTGTAAAAATGAAATGATCCAATACTGCACTATAGTTAAGAAAGAAGGAGATGTGGAGTAAAATAAGGGAGGCCAAATTTAGAAAAGCAGGTGCAATTTATGTAGTAGAGAGGGTGAAAAAGAAACTGCTACTGGGACATAAAAGCATCTCAATATATCCAAATTTCTTCTTTATTTCACCGTTTCCCTCCACATACGTTCGAGCCAGTGATTCTAGAGAATTCAATCCATGAACACACATCACAAAGAGAATGCCACTAACAACACCACCTCCATTTCCCATCCAGCCAATTGGCAACAGGATGAGTCTGCCCTGAACAAATCCCCTGGGTCCTGATTGGCTGAAATAGTGTTGTGTGGCTCATTTAGTCAATGTGTGTGCTCATTTCATCGCCTGGGCTGTGTATGAACAGGGCATTCGTGTGTGTGTGTGTGTGTGTGTGTGTGTGTGTGTGTGTGTGTGTGTTTGGGGGTGGGTTGGGGGGTATGATTACACACAGGTGGACATCTAAAACATTTTGGGGAGATATTAATTTTTTTTTTTTTAGGGTATTGGATTATATAAGTGAATTCGATAGAATCAGTGAGCATAACATGGGGATAAGTCATAAATGATTTTTCAGTTCTAGCCTGGAAAAAAAACCCACCTAAAGTGTTGGATGTTTAATTGGTTGCCATGGAGTACAACTACACACATCTAAAAATATCAAACGAAATCGAAATTAACTGTCGTTTCATAAAGAAATCTGAAATGACTTGCGAGTTCTTGGGAATTCAGATGAATACAGAAGAAGGGATGGAAGGACATACTGATGACTAAATTTCCTCCCTATATTTTATGTGCCTTTGAAGGTATGTAAATCCTCAGGGGAGTTCCCTAGTCAGTCGTTCTTCTCTCTAGACACTTTCCCACTATCGCGCCAAAACCGAGCGGGCTAGTGCGAGCCAAGGTCAATACTGAGAATTTTTAACTGACACTTACCCATGGGCCAGGCGAGGACAAGTGGGGACTAAGGTATTGTTAAAGCAGAGGGCAGGGTTTATCTGTTTTGGTCCATAAGAAACTCTTGATGTAAATATTAAGCACCATGGTATCTTTGTAATTTCATGTGTGTCCAAATATGCATTTATAAGATAACTAGTACAGAGACTATGCTAAGTGTTAGCCAGCTAAGCTAACTAGCCATTAAGGAAATCGTGATCTGTTACTGGTGTAAATGAAGACATAACAGACACATATAGTGGTATAAAATTGTATCCACTGTATTTCATTTAGTGACCCACTAGCTCAGCTATATTACGAATGGATCAAGTAAAAAAAAATGTTTATTTGCATCCACTTGCAGCAGTGATCCTCTCGCTCTAACCTAATTTTTTCAGGATAGATGGAGTGGGTTGTATATATAGCAAAGGCAGTGGAAACTACTGTACTGAATTCACAATAATAGAAACAGAGTTGCAAGGCTCAGGTAGACCTGACATTGAAACAGCGAAACAGTCAACCAGCGGCTGGTCCCTTTAAAATAGGATACTGAGGACAAAGACATGTCCATATAAGCACCTGCCACATTCCTGACCTACCAAGGAACACTCAAATGGATACAATCTGGTATTAAAAAGATAAAATATATGCAAAAATAGATTACAAACCCAGTCTCTGTAACGAATAAAAGCAAAACAACTAGGGGTGAAAATAACTTAAATAACTGTAAGCTTAGTGAGGTTAGAAGTCATGGGTTCGAATCCCTGCTCCCCCCATGCTGTGCAAGGTCTTAACCATAAGTGTGCCTCTGTCCACCCAGCAGGAAGATAATGGGGGGAGCATTAGTGTTTTTCATTTTGGGGTCAAAAATTTTATCGTCTCGAGTTTTCCTCAAACACACCATGTAGATTCCGGGGATCAAGACAAACACAGCTATGTCATTTCTTTCTTAAAAGGTACCAGTAAAAAATACTGGGAAGGTAACCTCCAATGGCCTAGCATCCCATTAAGGAGGAGTTGAACTCCTAGTAGCTTTAGGCTAATGAAACCGGAGATAAGCTCCGGCCTGATGAGCCAGTAGGCTCAGGTGTAAAAGCCCAACAGACTTTATTATCGAACAAAATACTTCATAGAGTGACTTCACTACTTTATTGAGCTAGCAGCCAACAAAAATCACATTAAAAACACAATCACAACTTATTGAAGCAAAACACAAAAGTTTGCATTTCAAGCACAAATGTATTATATTGAAAAAAATTTTTTTATTTAAACTTTAAACACAGAGGTTTGGTGTTGAGAGACAATTCAAACCATTTAGGAAAACATGGATTGGTAATAACTAGCAGTGAGGTTGTGGCTGGAAACAGCAACGTGGAAATCTAATTTACAGAGTTCTTTTCTGAGGATAAAGTTAAATAACTGTTTCTGATAATGATTTTGGCGTAGTCCTGCTCGGGAGGTGTTTGTAATGGTTCAGGCCAGTAACTCATTCCTGTACAGTCCCTGTGTTTCCTCTCCGCTCTGTCCAGATGTGACAGAAGTGGAAGGAAAAGCCCTGGAGCTGGCAGCTGACTCACGCTAATGGATTTAACGGCTTTCCAACGTCTTAGTGAGTAGCGTGGCAGCGTGATGAGCTCATGAGCATCACAGAGCGTGCTCGATGTCTGTGTCAACATACGAGAAATGCATCGTCTGGATCACCATGGCAGCGTAGTTGTAAAGAAGAGCTAAAGAACACTGGGCATGAGAGTCTGAAAATCATTAAATACATTTGCACTTGGAGGGGGGGGGGGAGAGAGAGAGAGAGAGAGAGAGAGAGAGAGAGAGAGAGAGAGAGAGAGAGAGAGACTTCTCACCTGTCATCAATTTGTGGCGGAAAAAGCAAAGTAAGGCTGTAGACGACAGGAATCTGTATGAAATTCTCAAACTGTAAAATCAATTCAGGGGTCAATTAACAGCACATGTTCTTGGCCTTCAGGGGCTCAACATATGTGGGACTACACAAGGCTAGAGTAGACAAGACTAGCCTTATAGGATAACAGGATAACTGCATAACATCATGCACTATGCAGGTGTAGCTACACGGGTCCTCATATTAGATGTGCCTGATAGCATGAAGGACTGCATGGTTTTTGTGGGTTTTACTGTCTATACTTGGGACCTTTGGTATGGGATCTGTCCTCTACATAGAAAAAAAGTGTCTGAGTACATATCGGGACAGAGCAATGTATATACAGGTTTCAGACACCACTCTGCTCAAACATAAAAACTTTACCTTTAGAGTTCGTTGGTATAATTCTAAATATATGGTTGACAAACTGTCCTGGCGCAGATGCAGCAAAACAGGCCCAAACCATAATACTATTATAGCCATGGTTCATAAATGGAGTACGGTTCTTAAGCTAGACTGTAGGGTTTTATGTCTCCATAAAGAAAACTGAACTTTTAAATAAACAAAAGTTCTAGTTTGGTCTCATCCATCCACAAATATTTCCAGTAGCCTTCTGTCTTATTCTCATAATTTTTATCAAACTGTAGAAGGCCACAAAATGTACTTTTTGGACAGCAGTGTTTTTCTCCTTGCAACCCTGCCATGCAATGCATTTTCTCCTGATGGTGGAATGAAGAACATTAACATTAGCCAGTAAGAGAGAGGCTTTTTCTGGATTAAAATATACCCAAGGTTCCTTTAAGACCTTTTGGACTATTGTAAACCTAGCTCTTGGACTGATCTTTGTTGGTTTACCACTCCCGAATAAAGTAACTACCTATAACTATAAAGGATCACCTACAAATTCTTGCCACCCAGAGATATGTAATATTGGATAATTTCCCTCTTTAAATAAATAACCAACCAAGTATAGCCCGATATTTTTGTCGTTTGTTTGAATGAGTTCTTTTTTCATTCCACATTTAGTAATAATATGAATACCTGACATTGTTAAAGGTCATATTTATGCAGAGACAGAAACTTCTACAGGGTTTACAAACTTTCAAGCACCACTGTAACTCTGACAGACATCTCACAATTCTTCCCAAATTATAAATAAATGAAAAAATGACAACCGATTTGTGGATGTTTGGCGAACAAAGCAAATCTCCTGTCATAAATCAGTTGTGTTTTGTTTGCTTTTTGTTCTCAAACCATTATTACAAGAATTGCAGCCTTAATCACTTTATCATGATTCGATAAAAACAAAAAACGTTTACAATTGTATTTTATCTACTCTTTTATTGTCTTTACTGTATTTTGCACAAATTGCAACGGAAACCCAGATAACGAGACTTTAAGTGGTTCACGTTAGTTGTTCATGACGATATGGAACAGATCCAAAGGGCCACCCAAAGAAAAGTATTTCTTGGTTTGTAAGCTATGCTATAGTTAATTCTTTTCAAATTTTATGTACTACAGATGTTAGTGCAAAATAAATCTCTGTGACCTTAAGTGAATATTCTTTAAAAAAAAAAAACATCATTCATGAAGTTTAATATATTTAAAGCTTCTTCTCATGGAATGGAGGAATAAATGCTGGATGACGTGCTAGTCTATCACAAGTATCACAAGTTAGTTAGAAGTTAGAGTAAACAACAGAGCTAATCTCTGAGGTTTTTTTCAACCTCACAAAATCTATTTCAATCAGGTTTTGAGTGACATTTGTATCTGACATTAACACTAAAGTCCTATTCAGAATGGACTAGTTTTACATGGGGGGTTGGGTGATGTATTTATTACCTGCTGCTGTTTCTTAAGGGTTTTATTCGAGTCCAAATCCATCAAGTCAATCATTTTTATGGCATACAGTTTTCCAACATCTGGAAAGACTACACTGTATTTTACCTTCTATTTAATGACCAGTAGAAATAACCCCAGGTAAAATAGAACATATCCTCTCCAAATTGACATGTTGGTAAAGATTCTGTTGGGTTCTTTAAGGAAAATATTTGAGCTTTTTCTTCAGTATAAACAGCCTCCATTATCCAATGTGTGTGTTTTAATATACTTCCACTGCAGAGGTAAAAGTCCTCATGAAAAGCCATTATTGACAAAGGCTGAATATTGTGCATCAAATAATTCTCATGAGATGAGATAACGTTTCTTTTATTGAGTACAAATAAATGCACAAGGTGAGAAATGCTCATAGCTGCAATTTTTATTTCGCTTTTTATTTTTTTCTTCTTTAAGCACAAGATTTCCTCCTGTCCAGTTAAATGATTAAGATATTATTTATAACAGTTATAACAGATTTTTGGTCCTCTAACCTTCCATCTGATACCAATTATGCACCACTAGCCTGAAATGTATGAAAGATATGGCATTTTTGAAAAACAAAACTTCAGGATAATTAGCAGTCATGGGACTTTTCTATGTAGAAAACTGTCTTTTGTTTACAAATTTTAATGACTAAAATTTAAAATATCAGTAATTTCACCCTCATAAACTTAGGTATGATCACTGTGTATAAGAGAACTGGATGCTGTCAGATATTTTTAAAAGTTTAATTGATTTAAATTAAAATGTGTATTTGTGTAACTGCTTCCATCAATATGAAATCGTTTAACAAATATTTTGCTATTTTCATTATTTTAATACAATCTGAAGGGTTATTTCACTGCTCATGAAATGGGCAAGAGAAAATCTGCATACATTTTGACAATTTTATAAAATGTTTACTTATGTGACGTCTTATACTCAACTTATTAATCATTAAAAACAAATAGCAGCAATATTAAAATGCTAATACCTCAGGTACCCTTTATGCTAGAAAGATGAATGAAATGTCAAACTTCATCTTTTCCCAAGATCAATCCACAGATAAAGTAAATAATGGTCTTAAAAATTATCCTGCCAGTATTTAATAATATACAAAATGTACACATGCAGTGAAAAAAAATATACAAAACCATGTTATTTATTAATAACCAATGCCAAAGCAATAAAAGCTGGCTATTTATAGTGGTGATTAGTCAAGTTCATCACATGGCACATCACTTTATAATGTAGTGCATCAATCTATTAAAACAGGAGAGCTGGTAATCAGATTATCTGACTTCTCAGTCATTTATTAAGTGCAAGTAACATTCACTGTAGTATGCATACAACCCCCAAGGCAAGAAAATAGTATCCATTCTGTGGGTCTCTATTCTGAAACCTCTAAGCAGAAAAGCTCTCCCAAAACACAAGGAGCTTTGTATATCAAATATGCACATGTTCGTTAGATGAGTAGGCTTTCCTTTTAGAAAAGTCCAAATCGTCAGCTCTCCTTCAAACCCACAGACGGAACACTCGCACAAAGAAAATAGAAAACAAAGTAAAGAGAAAAGAAAAGGAGAGAAAGACTTTAGAGTGGCCTAGGGAGGGAGAGAGGGAGGGATTGGTGGAAAAGTGGGCCCCGATGAGGCCCGCTTAACAGGCAGCTCTTGTGAAGGGCCAGCAGCCGAGGAGGACCCTTGTTTTTATTAGCTGTCCCACACAAACACAGGGTCAGAGTAGAGTCCTGTGAGGCACGTTTTTTGTTTTTTTTTTTCCCCCTGCACCCCCACTTCATACTACAGCTCCTTTAAAAACCGCTATGATTGCATATCGGCATTACTGGTACTGTAGGTGGTTTAATTCTCACCACACTCATCAGCCGACCTTTCAGCAGGGTTCAAAGCTGCAGTCTACACGCTCCCCTGCTGGTGGACACAGCATGGAAATACACAGGTTGCCAATCTGCACTCAGTTCGGGACAGCATGCAACAAGACAATACGACATCAATCAGGCCAAATTAATTTCTAAAACATGCTTTGCATCAGACAAAATGACACCTAGGTTGAAAAGGAAAATTTCAGGTTGATTTTGATATTTTTAATTACAAAACAAAAAATAAAAGGGGTAGTGCTGCTACAGGAAAATAATTAAAGGTAGGATATAGCGGATCTAATAATAAAAAAATCAAACGTAGTATGGAATATACAATGTTAACAAAAGGGAACAACATGATCTGACTGGTGCCATATCTCGGTATTTAAAAACATTATTCAAAGTATGGCTGGACGGTGTGGCTGATTTTTTTTCAACCTGCACCCGATTTACAAGCAAGGGCAGTGTTCAAAGAAATTGCAATGACTGGTGGAACAAACACACTTTTCGTGTGACACCAGGTGGAATATATAATGTCATATACGACTCTTAAATTTCAATTTTGGTGGGAAAACTAGGCAAAATTGGTAACAGTATTTGAGTTTAAATACCAAATTAGAACTAATATATAAAAGCTCAAAATGTTAATCTAGGCCATGTTTACCCACACAGAACTGCAACCAACTATGTATGAATACATCCATAACCCAGATGAAAAATGTAAAATTTTAAATTTATCATTTATATTTTCATGTTTGGAGCCTCGCAAAATTTACATTTCTGATAAAGAAAACAGGTGAAGGTCACCCTAACTCAATCTCAACTGCAAACTTATTATCACTGTTACCACAATAAGGCTTACTATTTATAGTTCTACCATTTCTTTTGTGTGTGTATATATATATATATATATATATTTTTTTTTTATTATTATATATATTTACTCTGATACCTCTAAATAAAATCCAGCACAACCAAGTGCCTTCTAAAGTCACCTAATTAGTAAACAGAGTCCACCTGTGTGCAATCTAATCTCAGTTTAAATACAGCTGTTCTGTGAAGGCCTCAGAAGGTTTGTTAAGAGAACATTAGTGAACAAACAGAATCATGAAGCCTCAGGAACACACCAGACAGGACGGGGATAACATTGTGGAGAGGTTTAAAGCAGGGTTTGGTTACAAAAGAGTTCTAAGCTTTGAACATCTCATGGAGCACTGTTCAAACCATCATTAAATAATGGAAAGAGTATGGCACAACTGCAAACCTACCAAGACATGACCATCCACCAAAAGTGACTAACAAATAGCAAATGTGAAAGAAGGTGCTCTGATCAGACCTAAATTTAACTTTTTAGCCTAAATACATAACGCTGTGTGTGGCAGAAACTAACACTAACACTGCATCTCACCATAAACATACTGTCCCCACCATAAAACATGGTGGTGGCCGCATTATGCTGTGGGGATGCTTTTCTTCAGCATGGACATGGAAGCTGGTCAAAGTAGATGGGAAGATGGATGGAGCCAAATACAAAGCAATCTTGGAAGAAAACCTATTAGAGTCTGCAAAAGAATTGAGACTGGGGCAGAGGTTCACCTTCCGACAGGACAACAACCTTAAACATACAGCTAGAGCTACAATAGAATGGTCTAGATTTAAGAATATTTATGTGTTACAATGACCCAGTCAAGGTCCAGACATAAATCCAACTGAGAATCTGTGGAAAGACTTGAAAATTGCTGTTCACAAATGCTCTCCATCCAGTCTGACTGAGCTTGAGCTATTCTGCAAACAAGAATGGATAAAAATGTCAGTTTGTAGATAGGCAAAGCCATACCTCAAAAGACTCGCAGCTGTAAATGCGGCAATAGGTGGTTCTACAATCTATTGGCTCGGGAAGGGGATGAATAAAAATGCATGCCACACTTTTCAGATGACAATCAGACAAACAGGCAAAGAAGGGAGTGGGTGCTTAAGAAAATAAGGCAGTTTGATTTGTTACAGTTATACACGTGATTGACAGCACTGAAAGGGCTATATGATTAAAAGATGTGAAAATAAACAAAAATCAATATCTCATTTAGGTTTGCTTATATTTCCATGTAGTATACGAAATCTCTTAAAGAGAGTTAAAAGGTAGACGTTACACATCTCGTACGCACCTGTTCACGCATGCACTTGGAGCTCAAGTGTCCGTTGTAAATATATATATATATATATTTTTAATAAATCATCTCATTTTAGTGTGCTTGTTTTTTTTTTCTAATATTCCCATGTAGTATATACTACTGTTACACATTAACATCATTTATTAGTGTATAACTACCTGTAACTACAAACGGTTGCTTCATGATTCTCAGAATGGGCTTTTGTATCTAAATAGCAAAGTAGAGGTGGGGAAATTGATTCAGTCACGTATCCTGAGCTTTTGTGCTTTTGATTCATATATCACCACATTGGCTCCAAAATTTATAATTTGCATGTTTAAATTTGAGGTGGTGAAACACTGCAGTTCCACTATGGTCCTACAGGTGGCACACTCTAAACTACTCACACACTGGCAGGCAGCACAGCATCCCATTTTATACGGGTAAATAATTTGCTAAATTTGAGTAAAAAACCACAAAATAAACTTTATTTTATATGGTTCAAGGTTTTAAACCTGTAAGGGGAAAAAAACGAGAAAAATTGTAACATCAAATTGGAATATTTAAAAAAATTGCAATACAAATCAAATCGGCATCTAGGTATCGTGATGTTATATCAGGGGTCCCAGGTGATTCCAATCCCAAAAGCGGGTCTTCTTCCACACATCCCCCTCGTAGTGCTGGCATGTTTCTTTAGTAGCCCAGAATGGACAAACCTCTAAATAATACTTGCCACATTTTGTACTTTTATAAATGGCAGTAAGAAACCAAAAGGTAGACGAGGAAGAAGAAAGAATCAATGTTTGCTGGTGCTGGCTAACAAGTTCAAGCACAAGGATGCATGAATGTACGTAACTGGAAGTACAATACAGGCACCTGATGACCATCATACTTCGCTAAACACGTTTGGAAAGGGAAGGAGAAAAGAAAGGGGAAAGGGAAGGAGAAAGGAGAAACGGAAGGGAAAGGAAAGGAGAAAAGGAAGGGGAAAGGGAAGAAGAAAGGGAAGGAGAAAGGGAAGGAGAAAGCGAAGGAGAAAGCGAAGGAGAAAGGGAAGGAGAAAGGGAAGGGGAAAGGGAAAGGGAAGGGAAGGGGAAAGAGAAGGAGAAATGGAAGGAGAAAGGGAAGGGGAAAGGAAAGAAGAAACGGAAGGAGAAAGGGAAGGGGAAAGGAAAGGAGAAAGGGAAGGGGAAAGGGAAGGGGAAAGAAAAGAAGAAACGGAAGGGGAAAGGGAAGGGGAAAGGAAAGGAGAAAGGGAAGGAGAAAGGGAAGGAGAAAGGGAAGGAGAAAGGGAAGAGGAAAGGGAAGGAGAAAGGGAAGGAGAAAGGGAAGGAGAAAGGGAAGGGGAAAGGGAAGGAGAAAGGGAAGGAGAAAGGAAAGAGGAAAGGGAAGGAGAAAGGGAAGGAGAAAGGGAAGGAGAAAGGGAAGGAGAAAGGAAAGAGGAAAGGGAAGGAAAAAGGGAAGGAGAAAGGGAAGGAGAAAGGGAAGGAGAAAGGGAAGGAGAAAGGGAAGGAGAAAGGGAAGGAGAAAGGGAGGGGCTTTGAGCTGGTTGCAGTTGCCTGAAACCTCTAGGGAGGACCTATAAAAACAGGGTAGTGTGATGCAAACTGACACAAAGCAATGATACATAACGACACAAACTGCTAACACTGGAGAATATACACCATTATACACCTTCCTTTGTTAAAACACAAGATTTTAATTTTAAAATTATTATTAGGCTTATATTACACTTAACATCCACATACAAGCCAATGTGAAAGAAGTGACACTACAGAAAAGGGAAAAAATGAACATGAGTGAAAAACAAACTCTAGAAACTCAATTAGTACTTACTTCCGCATGATGGCCTTCCTGATCACAAGTCCATCCTCCAGGTCCGCTTCGTTAGCCATAAAGAGGAGACGCTTCCCCGTGCCATCCACTCCCACAAAGTCCCGCTGCTCTCCTGATGCAACACAATAACAACAACATGCTCAGTCACTATACACTATGGGGTGTTATAGCTTTTTCCAGACACAGTGCCAGAACTGCTTTAAGAGTAATGGATAATCACATGAGCACGACACCAATCCTTCTGCACCTACAGTACACACAGTACATACAGCGTTGAAGGTGGATATGCTAACAGAAAAAATAAAGAAACTGAGAGATGTGTTTATTGCATTTTAATTATAAAATTTTGAGTAAATGATTAAAAGAGCTCATTTTCCCTGCGGGTTTAAGTATATAACCTTTATCTATAGCTCCTCTGTTAAAAAGGGTGACATTTTTGGATGTTTAAATATATAATTTCCTTGTTTTTGAGGGAGAAAAAACACTTTTTTTCTTAAGAAAAGATTATATTAATCATAAAGACAGTCTAGAAACTGTTAATGTTGTACAATACTTTTATAGGTAGAAACATCGGTGTACAGAGGCCTAAAGACCTACATATGTGTCCATTTTCAGCAACTATCATACTTGTGTTCCGATGGCACACTGTGTTAGCTAATCCAAGCCTGTTTAAATTTTTCACTGTTAAAATTGAGTCTGGTGTTTTGCAGGTACCACAAAAAAGGTACCAGTTTTCCTCTGTGCTTATATAACTGCAAAAAAACATTCTAATTAATATTTCAGGTTTTAACATGACAAATGTGGATTAGCTAACACAATGTGCCACTGGAATACAGATACGATAGCTGCTCAAAATAGGTCAATGTACAGCTATAAAAAAAAAAAAAACAATCCAGCTGTTTCCACCAATAATAGTCATGTTCAAAATTAAGAGTGTCAAGACTGTCTTTCTAAAATCAAATTTATCCCCCCGCCCGCCAAAACAAGGATATTTCTAAGTGACCCCAAACTTTTGAGGAGTGTTGGATCTAGGACACGTTTTTGCCACAATTCTTGAAAACTACACAGTTCTTAAGGAAGCTGCTTGCCCACCTTCCCCTGAAATGCAGATCTGACAGGACCTTCGACACGATCAGTGGGCGGTGCATATATTAAAAAAAAAAGTCACACACGATAATATTTTCATGGAGTGCAGATAGCCTCAATCATAGCGTGTAATCTCCATGGCATTGTTGGTCATGTCGAGGCTCAGCAACATTAACGTGGCAATAAAATGAAGTCGGCTGATAAGCTGAAGGTACTGAATGAGCAGGTTATCACATCGATGGACTTTTTCTTCCCTGATGGCACGGATATAAAATGTGGTCTCAAATAATAAAAGTGTGGTTCAGGGAGCACGAGGAATCATTTTCACATATGTATCGGCGCCCCAGAGTCCCGACCTTAACCCTACTGAAAGTGTTCGGGATGTTCTGGAGAAGACTTTATGGAGTGGTTCAGGTTTTCCCCTCATCGATTCAAGACGTCGGTGAGAAATGAACCCGACACGGGATGGGAATAAATGTTATGTTGCTTAAGTTTGTTAAAACTTTTTTTTGCATTGAACAATCACCTACTTAGAATACGGTTTTAAGGAGAAAGCAAAGCTCAGTAAATTGGGGGAAAAAATATTATTACACAATAAACAGTATTGAAATAATGTCG